>JAWWEQ010028899.1:0-23866 GCA_035583055.1 Torymus tubicola
AACTTTTTGTTCAGAATTTCGAGTTCTATAAGAGTATGTTGTGCGAGACATACATTTTCAGAACAGGTTGTATATATCTGCATGCGGGAGTGAGCGAGAGAGAGAAAGCAGATAAGTAGGTCAATTGGGGCGCTTCAAAATCAGACTCGCTTTCTAATCCGCCCTCCTCTCTCTCTCTCTTCCCCCTTTTGTACGTATATATATAGTATACGTTCAGTGTGATTGATGAGCGATAATTTTTTTTATTCTTTTCTCTTGACGAATCTATATCCCGCGGCGATCGCCCACACACATATATAACACTTTTTTCCCTTTCCTCTTATGTAAGATCACTCAAGTTTAGCGCGGCCGGCCGCGCTAGCTATATATAGGAATCCGGTATTTTTTTTTCGGTCGCAGTTTGGTCAAAGTTTCGGGTGGCGCTGTCATTGTTGTTTACGCGCGGGGTTACCGTAAAGAGGTGAGTCATGTAGTGCGTGAGATTGTCTCGCTGATATGGGTTTATATATATATGGTTGTTTACTCGTATGTGTAAGTATAGTGGTCGTGGTATAGAAGGGTGTAAATACGTTTCGGGAAAATATATATAGACGGGTTTGTTTGGCTTGAAAATGTATATATGTTTGGGTAGGCTTTGCGTCTCGATGTCAGAAAAGTATAATAATGCGAATGGCGACGCGGATGGCGTGTCGGACAGCTAGAGATTTCCGGGGTGTGTCGAATCGCTATACGACAGTAGATGCCATGTCCATAACGTTGCAATTCGGTTCCGGATGATTTCAGTTACTTTTGCGGTCGACGGCCCGTCCTTCATGTATCGAATATCAAAATTTTCTTATAACGAGGAATAGTAATATTATACAGATTTACTAGTATAGTTTATTTATCTATCTATTGGGGTATATACTATTGTTACAAAAGAAATAAGAGAAAAGTCATCAGTTAACAAAAGTTAACGGTACTTAACAATACTTATACTGAGTAGTAAATGATCTAATAGAGGTCTTAAAATTACAAAAAGACGTAATATACTACTCAGACGAAATGGTAGGAAGTTCTATGACCTCTTCGCAAACGGTTAAAAATGGAATGGAATATACAATGACGATTTTTAAGTGAGTTCCTTATTAAGGCGGATGAACCAAGTAAATTGTATGATATATAACTTTAAGCATCAAGACATAAAGCTATAATCATTATTTAATCTTTTCACAGGCGTACTTAATTTATAACACATATCACAAGAATTTGTGTTGAGTATAATTAATTCCAACTTATTAATTGCCACGCCAGTAAAAGGAGTCCAAATTTGAGAACAGCAGAACAGATTGGAAAAACAATAGCTCAATATATAAGTAAACGATAGACGATGTATTAGTGAAGTCGATGTAGTACATTTTTAAAGATATATTAAATATATAATAAAAGATAATTTGCTTTTAAATTAACAATTAATATATTACTAAAATTCCTGTGTCTTATTTTTATACCAAAAGAAGAAAAAGGAAAATTGATATTACGATCGTATATATATAAATTTTCAACTTTATTAATATACCATAATAATGCTTAACGCAAACGGTCATGGACCTAATACAGTATAGCAATCTGGTAAATCGCGGACCGAAAAAAAAAGTTCTCGTACGCGTTGCGGTACATTGACTCTTTTCGTCGTCTATATATATATATACACACACACACACGCACGCACGTTTTTCCTCAAGGTTAAGGCGAAAGAGATACGAGCGATACTGTATAATATCATTATACCGGCCTGTTTATCCGATAGGGATCATCAGATTTGAGGATGAACGACGAACGCGCCCCGCAACATATAGAACCTATGACGAGACACACACACACACATATATATATATATATATATATGCTTACACGAGGAAAAGGGAAAAATAACTACTATACGATTTTCTGATCCCCTTTCAACCAGAAACAACACGCACGCATGCGGGGTTTGGGGGCTAAATTCAGACACCGTATCTGGATATATATATGCGTGCGCGCTGTGTATTATTAAACCGTTATATATGTATAAAAATACACTTGATGTACGCGGGCCTATTTTTTTTTCTTCTTCGCGCATGTGTGCGTGTTAACCAGGTAACACGATATCCTTCGTCTGCGGTTTCATTGTCCGCCAACGCGGATATTTTTAAGACACATATACATAATGTAATAGGGTACATTTGCCGGCCGTTCGACACGATGACAAATTCGACTACAGATTGCTACTAGCACGCGTATGCGGTAATCTCTTGGATATATACGATGAAACTTTCCTCACGCATGTAATATAGTATTCGGAAACATGAGAGAGAACATCGCCGCGCACAGCTGTTATATATGTAATAACAACACCTATATATATATACTTAGAACCCACGCGTATACCGTTATGCAACGCACAACTCATCACTAGCATACACGCCTCCCTAATAAACCTCGTCGACTTCTTTCTTTTTTTTCCTCTTTCCACCCGCTAATACTTACGACACACACGTACGTCAAAGCTCCGTTATTTTCCTCGAGAAAAATAATGAGTATAGTTAAAAAAGAGCTAACCCGCGCGTCTTAAAGTCTATACGCGAGCACCGAAATATATATACTTTAGTGTATATGCATACCAGCGCGTCATGGTTGTCGCGTTCTTCGACAAAAAGCGCGCGCGCGAGTGTCGTGGAAAGTAAGTAAAGTTACTCTCTTGGCGGCGACCTCATCTTTTTTGCACACATCTATATACGAGCTCGCATGTGAACCATCCAAAGAGAGAAAAAATAAGCGTACATTATAAGGGGAGAAGTATATAAGGAGAAACCTTTAAATCATAAAATCTTGTGGAAAAAGGACACGCGGTTGTGATAAATATATATGTATACATATACATAAACATACTTGAAGAAACCGCGCGCAGAGAGCAGCATATCAGTGCGCAGGCAGACGTCATGCGATCCAAAACCATTCAAACTGTCTTTTAGAGGACGGATGTTTTGTTTTGTTTTTTTTTTCTTCTCCGTCGTTCCTCTTCAGTAGCTTTACCCCCTATATATATATAGAAGAAAAAAACGAGTGGGCGTCATCAGCGGTATACAGGAATTTTCTCTCTCCCCGTTTCCACATCGATTTTTATCACTCTCGCACGCCCTCCTTTAACTACGGAATTTCAATGGCTATAGGGCAAACGCTCGCTCGCTCGCGCGCTCTCGGCAAATTAACTTTTAAACATCCCATTTGTCAACATAAAGGTCGAGTGAGAGAGAGAGAGAGCGAGTAGTAGTAATAGGTATATGTATATATATAGAGCAGGAACTCACCTCACTCTCTCTGCCACGTGTGAGTACTAAGCCATCGAGGCGAGGCTTTTGTTAAGACCCCGAAAGCATTGTTACAGCCCCGGGGGCTCGAAAATTCTCACTCCCTATATATACACAGGAGGAGGAGGAAGAAGAAGAAGAGCCATTGTGGTCGCGGCGCAGGGTCGCCGGATATGGGAATAAACGTGCGAGATAAAGAGAATGAGAGAGAGAGAGTGGACAAGGGCGAGAGGAGGAGGAGGAGAAGAAGAAGTGGTTTATGAATTTGTAAAGCGATTACGCGATGTCGCGTCGGGGGTTTAATGGGTGGCGTAATGGGTGTATGTGTGTGTGTGTTGCGGTATAGTGGCTCTAGATTCTACAGGTGCCTTGCGTATGTATATATATGTATGGATGTATGTTCGGAACGATTATAATGAAGCTATCGAAAGAGAGAGAGAGAGAGAGAGAGAGAGAGAGTGAGGTTAATTAATTGGAGAGAGACGAGGTTTTGTTTGGAATATATAATAGAGATAGGCTATTCAGAATCGATCTACTATAGAGTGAATTGAGAGAGTTAGGATGAAAGATATATTTCATGGGAAAAGTTGGATTTATTGAAATTCGATAGAACCAATAATTAAATCAACGTATATATAGCAGCATCAGAAGAGGATAATCCTGCCGTCTATAGTTCGTTCTGCGTAACAACCACCACACACGTATATATAAACATATATAAACATTTAACCGATAAGCTAATTGACAAGAGCTTTCGAAACTCATTGTAAAAGCCGCTATAAGTACTGGGTACGCTAGGATGAGATTAAAACCAGAGCATAAAGCGTGGGCTGATATAAAGCCGATTATATACACATACATACATACAGAAAGAGAACCGAATGTTTTTCATTACTGCTGCGTTAAACCACTTTGCAGTTCACTTTTTTGCTCCTCGTGCTCACCTCCTCTTTCCACAATAGATTTCCGATATACACCGCATAGTATACCATATATATACAGTAAAATCGAACTCGCCGCACTCTCCTGCACACGCGAATAATTCAATCATCTCTGCCCCCTCCTTTTTTTGCATTTCCTCGTTTTCTCATCAACTATATATATATAATACACTCGCCTCTGGTTTCAGCTCCCAGCACCATATTATGGATACGACACGACAATTACACCAGCAGCAGCAGTGATATATAATTTCTTCATCTATATATCCTTGATGTCTGATCCACGCGCATTTTTTCTATTATATATATATTATGAGGTCGCATGATGACTATATATCGCATATCGATATCGAAAATCACACGCGTAAAGGGGGAGGTGGGAGGTATAAGGTATAGTATTCCATTGTCATCGCTCGTGGCGTGAAATCGAGTTGCTTTCCGGAATAATATACGTATATATACAACGCGCGCTGCGTGCGGTTGTCATACGCTGATGCAGAGAGAGAGAGAGAGCGAATAAGTAATCAAGCGCGCATTGTTCACCGGAAAATTATAAAGTTGCGCGAGCGATGGAAATGCGTGTATATATGTATATAGGTATATTATAGGTAACAGAAAGCGAGAGAATTCGCAATTCTCGAGGTTACGAGACAAGTAAGTAAGTAAGTAAGTAAGTATAATAGTTTCCCACGCCCTATGATGTTTTACTTGTATAGGTCTTTCTCTCTCTCCCTCTCTCTTTGTGTACATGTGTTGCTGTATTGCGGTAGTACTACGGTTACTGTTCTTTGAGGGTATAGTCTTAACCGTACGGTGTATTACTGTTTGAGAATGGACGTATATAGTCGTCTAGTGCGCTCTTGGAAAGTGGATGGAGTTGTACGTGGTATGTGGCTATGTGTATATATATATACTCGGGGAATTGATGAGTTTTTACGCGGACGCTGAGAGAGAGAGAGAGAGAGAGTAAAATTTGATGACCTGTACGTGATCGGAGTTGGGATAGATATCAGACCTTTAAAACGACAGGCACGTAAAAATATGGCTATTCATATATACATACTTTTTTTTGCTCTTCCCTTTTTTTCCACTTGTGTAATCTGTGGAAATACATATATTTTTTTTGGTCACCGAAGTTTATGTGACCAACTATTATATGCGGTGGTCGTTCTTCTTTCTTTTTTTAATTAAAATGTAAAGGGTATAGTTATTCTAGGCACAATAGTGTGGATGCATATACACGTATATGGGTATGACATCTATCGCATGAATATTTTTTTTTTATAGGTAATTTTGCATTCTTTTAGTTTAGTTCGATGGGATGTTGCGAGCGCGTGATACCGATATTCGTTAAAAGTATAAAAACAAATTGGAATTGGCACTTAATGTATATATATGTGTGCTGTGCTAATGCATTATTTATTACTTATTTACATTTATACATCATTAGCGACACTGTAACGGTAAGCTGCTTATTTTTGCTCTCTCTCTCTCTCTCTCTCTCTCTATATCGCCAATCTCACTGCGCTTATTTAATATATATGAATTGCAATTATACAAAGTCACTGTAACGGTATTATACAAAAGTTAATCTGATTCAACGAGCGTCGCTTCATTAGCAAACCTCGAATTATACGAACTTCGTCGCGTGTTTACCATAATAGAAGATTTCCCCTTCTAAAAGTTTTAGCTTTGCATCTTCCGCAACCCCTCGCGTATAATACACTTAACGATATTTTTACAGTTTTCCCATCTCGTAGTCCTTATACATTGAGTTACAATAACGCGATAAAACCATCCGAATTCAATTAATTATACGCGCAAGAGAGAGAAAGAGAGAGGGAAAATCGAATAGACGATTCACCGCATCAATCAATGTCAAACGCGTACTGTGCGTGTATACCCTTATACGCAGCTCTCTATCTATATATATCTACAGTCTTCACGGATGAACGGCAGAGGAACGACGCGTAAAATACATTTCGCGTGAAATTCTATATAAAAATGTTAGTTACGCGGTGGTTCTTCTCGTTTCATTCGAGAGATTTGAAGAAGAATAAAAAAAAAACAAAAAAAGGGAAAAATTGTTTGTTGTATTGTACTGTGTTAGCATAAAATTTGTATTCAGTGACCTACATATACATACTCTAATATTTCAGTGAATACGCGGGTGTGTTGTTATAGTCACATTCATTTTCTTTTGAACTCTCTATACGTGAAAAAGTGAAATTTGAAAATAAAATTGCGCGCGATCATGCGTTTTGATATAAAACACGCCCGCGCTTTGCAAAGGGTATATATATATATATTTTTACAACGCCCGCGTCTAATTTGAATAATAATAATAATAATAATAATAATCCTGTGCGAAATCAGATGAAATTTTCCACGTCGCAGGAAAGTCAAAGACGAGCGAGAAAAAGAAAGAAAGAAAAAAAACCGTTACAAAAATTTATTTTCCACCGTTATACACGGAATGAATTGCACAACTTAATGACGACGCTTGTCTTGCCAAGTGGAAATGACGGGAGGCGGGGGTAAAAAAGAAGAAAAAAAAAGCCGAAGAAAATCATAAAACAAAGGGAAAATTAGCGAGACGAGAGAGAGAGAGAGCACTCGTGTCGTCTTCCGCGTAAGAAGTATCCAGAGGCAAAAAACAAAAAAGAAAAAAAAATTGAGAAAATCCTGAGAAGAAAGCTCGCGAGTGTACGACGCTGCGAGCTTAATTAACTTTAAATTTATAAAACGTCGTGGGCGTAGTAAGCGCGCGCATGTTTTTCCAAACTTGCATAAAGAATTTGTATAATACAAGTATACATATACATTTACTTATACACATAGAGAATGGAGAGAATGCAGCAGTAATTCATTAAAAAAAGTTCATAAAGGAAAAGGTAAATAGCCTTATCGACTTTCACCGTAATGTCTTTTCGTCCCGCCGGCGTCGTCATACGATATAACGTTATATTCTCTTCTTATGTACCTTTTTTTCTTCTTTTTCCTCCACATAAAATTGTAACTTATTAAGTACAAGTTTTATTAAGAAAGTATCTTTCTCTCTTTCTCTCTCGCGAAGTTGTCGAGCACCAATTATTTCAGCTTTAATCAGCTGCAGAAATCTAGTTACACGCGAAAACTCACGAACGCGCTTTACTTACACGTAAAAACTTTCCGATCGATGTACCTACTTACACTTTAAACCGCTTAAAAGTATATGTATAACGCAGTATGCATAAAGTGCTTTATTATACTATGTACATGTATATCTGTGGCTTCGAGGCATAAAGACATAAGTCCATTTTTTTAAAATTCGGAAAACCATGGATTTTGTATCTTTAAATGGGCTTTTTCATTTAAAACTGTCAGTAGTAGCTAAAATATTGCCCTAAAACTACGATATACGGAAAACGTAACAACATAAGTTCATTATTCAAATTTAGTGCGCCCGTTAACAACATAAGTCCAGCAATGATTTATTTTATCCGACCAAATTGAATATAAAAATTATTTTATATTATTTTTTATACAATAACTAGATAAAATTTATAATTTTACAAACGTTAAGTGCATAAACGTGAGAATTTTGAAAATTAGTTTATAATACCTGTTCTTTTACGAAATAAAAAATGCCTTTTAATTTTATTTTATTTTATTTTATTTTATTTTATTTTAGAAAATTAACGGGTAAAACCCTTAGTACACAAGTTCACAAATATTTAAAGAAGTCATTAATAGAGTCATTTAATAAGATTTTAACAGTAGCGGCTTAGCAAAACTTTTAATATTAGAGAGCGATATAATTTTAGATAAATTGGTTTTTAACGAATTCCAATTTCTGCGCAATGTAAATGTAGGCCCATTAATTGTAGACGCAAGTTTACAATTCTCTTCTTTCAATTCTCTATAATGCCTAACTGCGTAAGGTTGTACTCGTAGTACAAATAAGTCTACTAGCGCTGGGTGCTTAACAGTGGAAGATAAAAATTTGTACATAAAAATGGATTCATTGTAGCGATGAGTAGAATGGATAGTAAATAAACCAATTTGTTTCGAAATTGTGCTATAATTATGATCAAATCGACTCATTGGCACAAAGAATTTATACGACAAGTGACGCAGAAACTTATACTGTACCGATTCTAGTAGAGTCATTAAATATCCCTGATAAGCAGACCAAATCAACGACCCACATAATAGATTTGGTAGCATTAAACTTTTGTACAATGATAATAGTGAAGATACATTTTTGAACGTTTGCGTGTTTCTAAATACAAAGCATAGCATTTTAAATGTCTTTGAAGTGGTTATCTGAACATGTTTGTGTAACGACATTTGTTCAGTAAATATAACTCCTAGGTCTTTAATTACATTACCTCTAAATAGCTTGTACCTGTTGATTAAGTAATCATAATAAGAGTTAGACGATCCTCTATAAAAAGAAATAATATTACATTTGCTTATGTTTAATTCTAGTCCATTTTGAGATGATCATTTGGCCACTTCATTTAATGTGGTTTGCAAACGTTGAGCGTCGGTGGCTGAAGTTATTTTTGTAAATATTTTTGTAATTTAAATCGTCAGCATATAATAAAAACTTACAGTTTTTCACGGCGCGAATTCAAGTTGTATTCAAGTTGTATTGAAGTTGTATTCAAGTTGTATAGTTATACATTATCCGCCTCCTCGGCATTTAATATATCCAACCTTTCATATCGCATATAGGGCACGTGCACATTAAGCGTTATATCCATGATTATCTCTTCGCGGTACGTCTATAGTGGCTCGGTGCATATATGCTGCAAAACCCAAGGTGTATATACGTATACGCTTGCATATATGCGCGCGGTTTAGCGAGAAAATTGAGAGCCCGTATGCGTATATATAATACTTTGCGACCCTGCGGGTATGCTTATAACTACGCTCACGACAACGAGAATGGAAAAAAAGATTGGATATACCCTCAGCATTCTACGTTATAAAACGATATATAAATTCGGTATATTCAATTCGAGATATTTATTAATTCCGTAAAGTGGGTATATTAGCGTTCTATTAATTTCATTCGGCGAGGGGATGAAATGTGAGCGGAGCATAATCGCGACGTATAATCGTTTGTCAAAGTGATATTCGTCGTGCGACGCTATATATATATACGCGAACGCTCTGTCGAATAAAAATGTTCGGAGCTATTTTTATATGCGCGTGTATATATATAAGCGGGATCAGAATTAAGTGGGCCAGTATATGTGGTATGTGTGCTAGTGAGAGAATTAAAAGATGAAGAAATGTAAAAATAAACAAGACGATTTATTTCGGTCGTTCGAGTATATATATATATATATTATAGCGTAAATATTTATCGATCCTACATTCTCTAGCTACTCGTTCAAAAGTTGCGATATACGAGAAGACGTTTAAATCCCGTGATTTGATTAATATAAAAGAGATCTTTCGAATGAGTTATTAACTCGTACTCGTGTGTATACGGTATTATTAATTATAATTATATATACCAACCTGTCGCCGCGTGTACCGCAACATTCTTATATATACGTGTATATATACTTTACTTCGAATAAATAAACACACTCGTTTATACAGCTTGGGCGTATAGCAATACCATAATTTAGAAATTAACGCATTTTTATACGGACCATCGCGAATCGACGTATCCTTATCATCAGCGTATATGTATATACATATGTATATACATGTCCCGTTGCATTTGCGCTCGACCCAGAACCTAATTGCATCCACGTATATACTTTCTCCCGTTACGCCAACCCGTTTTCACAATCAATATTCATGATTAATAATATAAATCTTCGCCAATCCTTCTTCTCCTCTTCTTCTTATAATACGAACAACAACAACAACAAAAACTGGGCCCCCGATCTCTCTCTCTCTCGGATGTGCACGCAATACGCGCGCTTGCCGAGTCAATCTTTCTCTTTCTCTCTCTCAAGAGACGCGAGAAGCTGCGAAATTGCCTCTCTCTCACACTCGTTTATTTTTATTTCTCGCGCGCGTATATATATATATACGTTGCGGAACGTGCGCGGTGCAAACCGCAACGCTTATTCTTCCGGGGCTTTCGCGCCGAGGCGGCTGCATTGGATTAATGGGGGAGATGTAAGCGCGCGCGTGCAAGCTGGATACTATATATAGGGTAGATAAGGGTTGAGGTGAAGAAGGGAGAGAAGTGATTTTTGGGAGAAGTATTTCGGAAGGAATATGATTTTTTTTTTTTTTTTTTTTTTGGGCCGAGGCGAAGGAGATGTTATTTATGAGGTCAGTGAGATAACACTGTTGTAGTGTGTGGGGGTGATAGTTCGACTGCATTTCTCGTTTCTTATGGGAATAATTGGCGAGGGTTTACGAAGATATAGTTTATGGGGGAGAATAAAGCGTTGTGTGAATCGGTGCTAGGGATTAGTTGGATATGGTTGAGTTATTGTGTACATATATATATAAGAGCCTACGAAGGATTTCTATGTATACATAGTCGGTAGTAAAAAAATTTGATTTCATTGGGTCATAAAAAATATATACGCGTGTAGTATAAAAGAGAAGAAGTAGAGAAATACAAGCAGAGCGAAAGAGAAAGAAAGAGAGTCAATGGATTTATTAGTGATTTGTGTTTCTGGACGATTTCTCACTGTTTTATTACCGTAGGCGCAGTTAAAGTAATCCTTCTTCGTGTTTCTATATATAAATTTATTTTATTGATTTTTTTACAACATCAGCCACGCATGTGTATGCGTGTGCGTGTGTGTGTACATATATATGTGTGTGTGTTAAGTTAACTTGGCCACTATACCATATTGATATACTAGTCGGGGGCACATATTTCTATCTTATTACATCGATAAAAAATGATCCACGCGTGTGCATCAAACGAAGCGAGAACCTATATATACATACTTGTTTCGCTATTTTACAATGTCAAAACTATGGTCGTGATGAAATATAGAGAAAACAAAAAAGTTGTATAAAACTTTTACCGATATCGTTGTTTTTTTTGAAAACAATAACGTGAAATACTCCACACATACACATACGTGTTATACCCACACTCACACGCTTGACGACATCGCGCACATATAATAATATATTTCACTCGATTCACTTCTACCACCGGATATTTTTCAAAAATTTTTCCAGCTTTAGGTTCATTGACTTAATATTTTCCGATATATTTCACTCGTATTTTTCTTACTCTCTAACTCCGTCGTACATTTGTCCCCCCGAGAGGGAGAGAGTAAGAAACCACGTTGCCCGCTCTAAATCCCGCCAGTGTAAAATATACCGAAAAATATTTCTATATCCAATGGACCCCGCCGATCGTGAGTCGTAGGAATTTTTAAAATATTATTTGAACTCGTTCCAACGTAATCCTTTCTCCCCCCCCCACTTTTCCTCCATTATTCTTCTTCTTCTCGAAAATGGGCTTTTACGATAACAACGTGAAAGTGCGCGGCGCGTGATAATATATAACAACTTCCGCGCGCGCGAGCAATTAATGCGCGCTTAATCGCGGTGAGAGCATATATAGTATATAGTAATGACATGTCTTGCCGAAAATGACGTACTCTATAACTAATTGCGTAAGTTTATTACATACGCCATTAGTTATCTACAACGCGACTTTGCCCCTCTGAAATATATGGTAAAGCACCTAATGAGCTATACTCCGCGCTAATTCTCGCGCGTTATATATAACATAATATTTCGCTATATTCGCTTATATGTATATACTAATTGAAATTACGTTGAATGAAAACTTTCGCAAAGCGATATTATACGCGATTCAAATCACTGTACTTTACATTATACAATAAACTCATGGAATAACCGCTTGAAATCTAAAGCAACCACTTCGTTATATATATAGAAGAAAAAAAAGGAACGAGCAAATCGTGAGAAAATTCGTTTACCTTTATACAATTTACTCGCTGCAAAGAAAACTTTTTAATAACGCGAGCTTTCCAACGAAAATAAAAAAAGTTCAATGTCCATTTGAATATCATAAGAATGATCTTAACGCTTTTTCTCTTGCTTTATATATATATATATACTTGACACTCTATATATACATATATATATAGTATTATATACACATACTATCCTCCATTCCACACCGGTCGGCAAACGAAATTGCTGTACTTTATCTATTAAGCTCACCTCCTTGGCTCCGAGGGGGAGAAAAAATCGCTGAAGCTCAAAGGATTAAATTTTAACGGTGAAATGCTGTACGTGCTTTCTCTCTCTCTCCCTCTCTCTCTCTCTTTACAGCACCAAGAGAAAAACTTTGTGCTCAGCTGCTCTCGCAGTGATTAAATAAACAGCAGTGTAACGGGCCGTTCCACTCTCGCGCCAAAGCTATACGCTTTTTCGCACCAAAGGAGATGAAGAAGAAAGAAGAGACTCTCGTTGGCCCCGTAAGTTGCTAAGGATAGAAATATATGTGTGTATATATATATATACACGTAGATACTGAAAGAGAGCGAGCTAATTGAAATTCCGTACGGAGCGATTTTCCGTTGGTATATATACGTAGAAGCAAAAAGAGAGAAAGAGAGAGAGAGAGAGAGAGCATGGTAACGATAATTATTATCGCTGGGGTACGTACAGCGCGCGACAGAGGCAAACGAACGTATGTATATATACTATACACGCGAGTGCGTTCGACTTGTTCCCCAGGCGACGCGGAGATCACGACGGGAATAAATAAATTACGAAACTCGCGCGCGAGAGTTTCTGATTAGATTTCGGTGGGAATTGCTACGCCCGTTATATAGCATATATAAAGAGAGAGAGCTTAAGTGCAGTTGGATCTCATTAAGGGAGAGAGCAGGTTAATACCGACCATTTGTTGTTTGTAGCCAGCGCGTTATTATTATTATTTTTTTTTCTTTAAACTCGGAGATCGTATTATGTAGTTTAATATAATACCATTGCAATGCATGAAGCTATGGTGCAAGACTTGTATTTCATTTAGGAAATGTCGACGAATGTTATATAGGGGACGTGTTATACGGTAGTTTGATAGTTGCTTAAGTTTTGGGGTAAGGGGAGGAAACGAGAGTGCGCGACCACCGCCCACGCGAGATACGTGGTAATGGTATATATATATATATTGTATTGCAGCATGACGCCGGTCGTCCACAATATGGAACTATTAAGTGTCTATATATACGAGCCTGTCGCGTCATTACTTCGTTCCTGTTGTTTTGTTGTTGGTCGTATAAGATTGGTTTCGCGCACGATTTTTTAATAAAAACTTTTTGGAGGGAGGTGTTCTGGGAATTGGTATTATATTTTTGGTTGGTGTTGTGAGATCGCAGACGATGTATATATAGGTATATGAAAAAAGTAAGTAACGATTTGTGTTTTTATAGGAATGTAAAGTGATTATATTTCTGTGGTTTCGAAGCATAACGACATAAGTGCACTTTTGGAGTTTCTGAGAAAAATGGGTTTCAATGTTCAAACTTATTCGTAAGATTGGAATAGACGAGATAGGCCGTGATGTTGTACTAATCAATTAACACATTTAAAATAAATGTTTACACAGTGGTATGACCAGGTTATGCATTTTCTCCTTCGTGAAAACTCGAAAAAGTATGAAGTTATGTCGTTATGCCGGGAACTCGGATTTATCTAATAGTCCTGTTCACGTTTATTTTTCGATCATTTCCGTAAATTTAATTATGAATTTGGATCAAAATTATCAATTAATCAACGAGTAATTATGTTAAAAATAATACAATTTGAATACAACTTGAATTAGCCGTAAATTAAAAAGCATTTTTTTTATTTCGTAAAAGAACAGGTATTATGAACTATTTTTCAAAATTCTCACGTTTATGCACTTAACGTTTGTAAAATTGTAAATTTTTTCTAGTTATTGTTTTTATATTCAATTTGGTTGGATAAAATAAATTACTGCTGGACTTATGTTGTTACGTTTTCCGTATATCGTAGCTTTAGGGCAATATTTTAGCTACTACTGACAGTTTTAAATGAAAAAGACCCATTCAAAGATACTAAATCCAAAGTTTTTCCGATTTTCAAAAAAAATGGACTTATGTCGTTATGCCTCGGAGCCACAGATTTATTGTTTTGACAAAGAAATGTATAGACACAGTAAAAGTTTATGTTACTGGTATGTCGATATGCGGGGTTGTATTTGAAAAGTGCACTTAAATTAAATGGATACGTGCAAAATATGTAGTATTTTGTTTCAACGTGCGCAGACAGTTTTCATGTTACTGATACGTCTCCATCCATATTAAGCAGGGATGAGTGGTCGAGTGGAAAAATTCATAACATTTTTGGCCACAGCTTTTGACGTTATGCGTTACAATTAAATTACTTTATAAACGCATGATTCTCAGAAAGTCTCCTTTCTAAGAAAAAGCTTGTTTTTCAATTATTATAATAATTGGAAGAAATATATAAATAAAATATAAAACTAAAAAACAAAAAGTGTTAGACATTTTATAACGCTTTATTGAATTACACACATAGCTGCAGCAGTCTGGTGTCCACAACAATTGCACATTTCTTTTTTATCTGTTTTTATACTCCTTCGACGTTTTCTCCAAACTTCACACACCCGTGAGTTTCTTCCAAACTCGCCTCACAACTCAGGCGACAGGCCGCACCCTTGAACCGCGAAGAAGGAAGCGAGCGGTCCACAACCCTCGAAGCTTGCTTGTCCATCTTCCAAGGTATTCTGTTGTGCTTTGAAATTTCGGAGCACATACTTGCTCTCGGCGTTTCGCTAGAGGCGCACCTCCTGGACAAAATACCAGGGTGAAGTTCTCCAGGAGAGGATTTCCTTAACTACCGCCGCATGCGACTTTGTCGCTATTGGCAAAAGGAATCTCCCTTTCTATCGCTTAGTGTAAACTTTGTCCGCTCGATACATAAAAAGACTCTGAAACTGATCGAAGTTCCAAGGGAAAGAGGAGGATACCTCTACACATTTTTTTAATTTAGTTTTCATTTTCATGAATTTAATCTAGATGTTTTACACGCACAGATTTACATTTTTCTTCGGTCTACCATGATGGTAATTATTATTATTTTGAAATTTATATTATGCGTATAACTTTTATTCAACTCCATACATGTTTTTAGCGCCAACTCTGAACTGTCGCTAAGTCTTTAATAGATTTAGAAATAAATATTAAAATACTTTAAAAGTATATTCTTTCAGAGAATAATAACAAAAAATGATAAAATTAGATATCTTAATAGTATACAATTGATATGTACATATAGTATTTTCAGTTGGAAATTAATTTACCTCAACATAATTTAATGGGAGGCACGTTAATGTATTCTTAAATATTTGAAGGAAAAAAACTTATTAAAACAAATATTACGTTAAGAGTAATATTTATTAGAGATTACAACTAAAAAGGATGAAAAAAAGAAAGATAACTTTAACCACTATCATTGTTGTTGTATAATACAAAATTTTCATGCAATCTTGTCTAATCTGCATTTAAAATGCGTATCGTAAATATGTCTGATACAATTACATATTGGTAGACGTGAGAACCGCATGACGGCCAGTGTTCCATAATGGCCATATGAATGTTTAACTCTACCCCTACATCTATCTTATCATTAATTAATTAAGCAAATTATCCAACCGTTCAACTTATTTGTCTACCTACTTGTTTACTCCCCCTTCCCTAGTATCACAAGATTACATTAATAACAAAACCGAAAATTTCAATTTCAAATGATATCGCGTATATTATAATATCTACATTCCGATAAACACCCATCAAAATTCGTATATTATACATATTACACGAGTAGAAGCACTTTCCTCGTTCCTCCCTCTTAACTTTCTGTTTAGCTCTCTTTATCAACCGACGGCCATAAATAACTCAATTGTCCACCTGCTTTCCATATAATCGCGCGCGTTCGCGTATACATACATACTTATACATATATACACACACCCGCGCGTGTCTCATATCTCGAGAATTCCGGCGCAATAAAACTTTTAGACATCGTTCTTCCTACCGCACTTATATATACCCGCACCGTCAGCCCTCTTATAACACATATATACACACACGCGCGTGTAATACATATATACGTGTGTGTGTGTGTGTACGGTGTACGCAGTCGACTATGAAGAGCCAAGTTTTCCGCTTATCTCGCACCCACTTTCAAAGGACTCGCTCACTTTGTCGGGCAAACAATCGTGCTTGCGTGTGTTCGTTCAAAAGCGTCGTATAAGAGAGCGAACGAAGACGAGAGAGAGAGAGAAGAAAATAATCCGCGAAATATAATTCGCTTTCTTATAATCCGCTCGAAAAAATAAAGAGAGAGAGAGGCAAAGAGAGGAGAAAATACGATATATCGTTTCCACACGTGCGCCGCCAGCCACATTGGTATATATAATCCCTCCTTTTTTTCTCTTTTCACGTATATGTGTATATATGTATATATAAAGGAATCGACGAAGGGAATGAACCGTGCGTGTGTGTGCGATGTTCAGAAAGACAGAGAGTAAAAGAAAGAAGTGTAAATATACGCGCGCGTGGCCAGCTAAAGCGGAAAGAATTGGAACGTGCGATAGCCCAATAAAAAAGGCACACGCGCGCAGAGACAGTTCGCCCAAGAACAAGAAGAAGAAGAAGAAGAAGAAAAACGAGAATAACGAATGTGTGAGTATATGTGTTTACCGAGCGGAAAGTGGTTGGCTATCTCGATTACCGTGAGGGAGTACCCACTTAGCCGCGAATTAACGTACGACGTGTGTGTGTGTGTGTATATATGTCTGCGACATTGTTCGCAAACCGAAACAAGCAGATCCACAAGCTCGACGTGTGACGTTTAATTCCACGCGAGCGGATGTATAACTCTCGACGAAAAATTCTGGGTCGTCCTAACTCTCCGCGTTGCGTATAAGTATAAGTATACATATATGTATATATACCAGTGAGAAATTGAAATCTATGGCCGAGAGCGAGAGAGGGGCGCCGCGACTCTCCGACGCCAAGCTATATAGTATGTGTGTGTATATATATAAGAGTGGAATCCGTGCGATTCTCATAAACACCTAAGCTCGCAAACGGGCCGTATTCACAGACCAGTGTATATATATATGTAGGGTAAAAGAAAAAAGACCAGGATGCGATGGTTTAGTCTTATTTTGGGGCTATGTGTGTATATATACACGTATGGGTATGTATCTATCCCGAGGGACGAAAAGACTTTATATATATATATATATGTATGTATACGGTATATAGGGGACGATCAGGATACAAGTCGCCGTAGGGCTTTTATATAAATACTATGCTACCGGTATATATATGCAAAAAGACATAGGTGGAATGGGGAGATGGTTATTGATTCAACGACGGGCGCTTTTTGTGGTTTTTCGAAGGAGTGTGCGCCGCAGGCTGGAATCTATAATTGCTTTGGTGTGTCTTTTTTTTTTGAGAGAGGATTTATCATGCGTATATCGGTTGCGGTGATTTTCTTTTTGTTTTTTAATATTATATACACGTGAACGTGAGCTTGCAGGATTGATTGGTTTTCTCGGTCCTTTTTAGCAAGGTTGTGTGATAAGGTTATAATTTTTTTTTTGGCGCGGGAAAGTTTCTTCTGTGAGAGAGAGAGAATTAAGAATGGAAATATAACGAGGTACTGTACGCGTTCAATTGTTACGCCAAACTTGACCCATTAATATTTTTATTATATCCTGGAAACGACGTGTCTGACGTTTCCTCACTCCTTTTTTTATATTCTTTATCCACCTCTCGTCCAAGCCGCAACTTTGCTCCGAGATTGATAGCCTATAGAAAACTGTAAGTAACGCGAGCTTTCCTTCTCGCGGTTCGCTAATTATTCACTTTTTCTTTTTACTACCTACCTCTATCTCCTTCTCACTCAACTATAAAAAAACAGAATCAATACCCTTTTCTCACATCACAAATACACACGCTCTTATATATTTACCAAAACTACTCGCACGTATATACTTCTAAACGACTACGGATACACACATAGCTGATATAATTAATTAATCGTCAATGTTCCATTTCACCTATCATCTATACGTCTGTGTGTATACACACCGTATACCACGTACGCGTCCATGAATCACAGCGCATATAGCATCAAGCGCGCGCGCGTGTGCAGGATCTTGTATATATATATATATAGCCGCAGAACAGCATCAGAGGCGATAGCGCGCGCGTACGACGCTAGACAATATCGGTTATCAGTGGGTAGAATCGATAGAGACCGAAGCGCGTGCGGTGACTTATGACCTGTACGCGAAAAAAAAACGACGTATATATACGTGCGTATCTCTATATATATATATAGATACGGTGCGCTTTTTGCGCTCTGTAATCGGGCGCAAGATGGAACTTGCGCGAAATCGCGCGCGCGCAGGAACCGGAAGACAGAAAGAGGGAACGGGAGGGGGAGGTGAATCTCGCGTAGGGATTTTCTCTTATTCTTTCTTCCCGCACATTCCCGACGCGCGAGTATAGCGCTTTTTCTTACTTCTTCGCCTCTATATAGCTCGGCTTGCCGTACGCTGCGCCATACTCGACTTTCTTCTTCGTTGCGCGTCTAGTTTCTTCTCTCGCTCTCTCGTGGTGCTGTGTGTATATATACACGAATCGTCGTCGTTGTTTTTTTTCTTTCTAGGGGTCCTCTTGAAAGAGCAAGAGAGAGGGAGAGAGGAAAGAAGAAGGAGAAGCAAAAGGGAAGGAAAACGTTGTTGCATGACGCTCTTTTTTCCTCTCCTCCTTCTACCCCACGATAAAAGTAAATTAAGCGACCTTTTTTTCTCTCTCTCTCTGCACCCTAGTCCTTCGTGTCTAGTTTTCCCACACTACACAATATATATGTATATGCAGAGACATACACACACACACATACTTATATATATTGCGCGCACTTAGCGTGGATTGAGCTAGAGCATAGCGAACGACGAATCAATGCGCTTAAAAGGCTTTCCTATACATGTATATAAGATAGTAGTAGTACACTTCTTTCGTGCACACGCGATGCCCATATATACGTATATATTGTACATGTATGTGTACTCACTCAGTCACTTGGTCGGGCGTACTTTTCTGATCTTTTAAAAAACGACCTCCCACTCACGGATTATGCGTATATATAAGTATATATACCGTGTCCTACCACGATAAATTACGTTATATATATATGTACGTAGTCGCACGGCGACAACGTTGATTTTCTTATTCCATGTGCGACTATATACATATATATATATAAGGGGACGAACGCAGAGAGAGAGAGAGAGAGATAAGCCGGACGTGGCGAGAGAAGCTAATTTGATTATACGCAGCCGATCGCACGTCTGGAATTTCTATATCAACTGAGGTCGTTCGGATGAGAACCTTTATATAACACGTATAGTGAACGCGTGTGCGAATTAGGGTTTTGGAAGAAGAAGAAGAAGAAAAAAAAGCAGTATATATAGCGCGATGAAGTTCGTTTGTGTATAAGAGCTAGAGAAAAAGAGAGAAATTTATGTAGATTGTCCCAACCCGCGCGTTATATATGAAGAAAGAGTGCGCGCCCGGTGGGAATGGCAGTGCTGCTGCTGTTGCTGCAGTGATGGTCATTTTAAAGTTAGATGATGAGCGCGCGCGTACGCTATTTTTTTGAATTTACCCGCGGTAAATGCGGCCATGGAGCGCGTGAGAAATTGTGCACGTAGTTGTATGTAAAATGTGTGACAAATGTTGGAACTCTGATTTTGGTGTAAGTGTATAAAAGGTCGATGACGCGTGATATTATTGTTATATCATGTATATATATGGGATTAATTTTTTATATATATACTTTTTGAGAAACTACAATGTATGTTATGTACGCGAGGCGAATGCAAAGTGTTATCCGCACTGACATTGGCATGAATACCCCGTTCCCTTTTTGTCAATGAACGAAACCGGGCCAAGGATTCGCGAAAACCGCGTCATCCTTACACCCACATATATATATATGTATATGTAACATGCGTGAAAAAAAAATGCTACATTTATTCCGAACCGCACGCGTATACTATACAACATATCGGATGAAATTTTACTTTCATATGCAAAAGTGATATTATTCCCTGCTATACATACTGTATTATATACGCATCCTCGTCACGTACATACAACAACAGCATTATATATATACACATATGTATACGTGCGTAGCAAAAACCACAAACAACACTTGTAGCCAGGATATCTCTACAAAAACTCAGCATATACCCTACTGCTTGACCCTTTTTCTTACCCCTCAGCTCAACGAAAAAATGTTAATGAACTCGGCAGACACACACACACACAAACTTACACGTATAGCCGTATACAATTAAGTCCCAAAATAGTAATTTTGCGGTGACATTTTTTTTCTTCTTCTTCTTCTTATAATTCTTCTCATCCCCTACCACACGTATATATATAAGGACTAGACAAATGTTTTCCTCGGCGATACGTGACATTCCCCGGGATTTTGGGTCAAGCGCCGGCAACGCGAAAGATAGCGTTTCCTTCGAGCGGAAGGACGACGAGGAATTCTTTTAAACGTACATTCTTCCTTGTGTATGTGCGTATAGGTATATATATAACGGTTACTATACGAGCATCGTATGTGTGTGTATGTATATATATATAAAATACACGGTAGCAGGTGTAATCCAAGAGTTAAAAATCATATCAATCTTTCAGCTGTACGTGTACGTGTGTATATATATAAGGGTAAGATAATAAGGTATAGGTGGGACAACGCAGCTGCTGAATTTTGATCGACGATCCGTCCACACTTGCGACAATATATAACGTCAAAACGTTGTGCGTATCTATATATATAAATATAGCTACTGGCGCCGTAAAATCTAATTCTCGGTAATTGAATCGTTGGGTAAACATCGAGGAATAAGGGCAGAGAGACAGACAGAGATAAGATAATGCAATCGAGATAATCGCGTATATAATCGATTTTTACTGTATACTCTTTTCGCCGCTCATATACGAGAGAGAAAGAGAGAGGGGAAAAGAAAAGGAACCATTTGAACGTATACGTACGTACGTAAGGCAGCTACGGGGGCTAAAGTCGCGCTTGGTGGTATCGATTTTTAACTGCACAAGCGCGTAGGAGTAGGATATTGTGTCTGTGTGTGTGTGGCTGTCTGTGCAGATGTACATACATATGTATATATATACGGGCGACGGTAGGACGGGCGACCGGGCGGGTAATTAGCCTGCGAAGACCCGGTTATATACGTGAGCTGAGTACCGACAACAGTCCTAAACTGCGCGACCTAAAAGGGGAAGGGGAGAAGAGTAAGAGGACGATGTTTATTGGGAAAGGTCAGCAGATGCGTAATTGAAGTGCTGTACTGCTATGTGTGTGTAGCGATCCGTGTAGGTTTTCGAATCTAAAAAAGAAAAAAATCGTGTACGCGTTATATATAGGATTGTTTTTTGGTTAATATTTGCGTCGATAAAATGTATAGATATATCTATATATATATAATATTCGCTTCCCATTTGAGAGACCAAGACAGCGAGTATGAACGAGCGAGCGAGCATTAATAAACTTCGGGGGGGTTGTTTGATTGATCGCGTTTGATCCTTATAATTATATGAAGAAATCCACATATTCATCCACCCTCCTATTTACGCGTGTGCTACACCCGCGTATTATATAAAAGCCACGTCGAGCGGATCATCAAATTATATATCCTAACCCCATATGTATATACCCGTTCAGATAGAAGTACGCGTGTGTTTATATACGCGCATCGTTCGGAAGAAAAAAAAACACGTATATAGAAGAGAGTCGAACGTTTGTGTGTGTGTGTGTATATATATATAGGCTAGCTGCGACCATAAACTTTCTTATTACGAATCTCATATATAAAACGAGAGAGAAAGAGATGAAAAAAATTCGCCGTCGCGGCGAAAATTACAGCTGCTACTGCTGCTGCTGCTGCCGTCGTGCAAGCTGTGTGTATGTGTGAGCGTTGAAAGCGTATAAAGCGTATATATATATATATATAGGAGACAACGAGGAGCGAATTCGCTCGTTCAAGTGCTACCATAAGATCTTCCATGTATATATATATATATACACGTGTATGTATGTATCTGTATATATGTGTATACGTATACGTGTATTATAAGCGTTTCGTGTCGCGCGAAGGTATTTTTTTTCCGCTCAAATTAAATTCTTTCTAATTTCGCCAGGCGCGATATTACTTACGTTATACCTCCCTTCTCCTCCTCTTCCTCTTCTTCTTCGTTCTTTCTTCTCTCGCATCCAGCCCCGCGCGCACGCGCGTGTTAATGAAATTCTCGAGTTTATGCAACTATTATAATACTTCCTCCGCGCGCTATATACTCGTATTACGAAGTACGTAAATTACCGCGTATAATCTTCGGTTATAATAATCGATCCTTCCTCGTCCTATTATAAAGCAGAGCGAGCTGCTTAATTATTATAAATTACATTGGAATTGCAACTATATATATATATATGCACGTTACATCAGCCCGCGCGTTCAAGCCTAATTATCGCAGAGAGCGCACGCGCGTGCGTATAGCTGAATCTTACGTAACGGCAACGCAACCTCGGTAATTCGAATTCAGTTCGAGGTATTTGCATAATTTTATTATACGAGGGAAAAAAAGCTTGCGAGGAGAGAGGGAGAAAAAGAAGAAGAAGTCGGATGGCTCGTAAAGGGACAAAAATCGTTTTACGCGCAAGTTTCTCCTAACTACAATATGAGATGTCTGACTAAAGCCGACCCTCGTTCTACTGACGCGCGAACGCCTGGCATACGTGTATATAAGCGGTATAAGCTTTTTTACCTCTCGATATGACGTCGATTCTAAATTCATATTCGATTTGTACGTCATGCGTGTATGTTTTTTTCGTTGACATTTTGAAATGGTTAAAAAAAACAGCCGCCCTTCGCTTTGGAATAGTATATGAATTGTGCGAAGGAACAATGTAATGCGATATGACGTAATACATCGGTTAGTTGATTGAAAAAAAGAATATTATTATTCGTTAAAAATTACGTAAATGTTATAAAATATCCATTAAAATAAACGTTAATAAAATTATGACGTGTTTACGTAATGTAATATTGTTGATGGCACGTAAGCATTTTCATTTCATATTTTAATACGTATAAAAGAATTTAAAACGAATAAAATTATTACCTTTATACATACATATAAAATCATTCCTTTGTATTTTACAATATATTTTATACGTAATATAATTTTTGTACGTCATCATATACATAAATATAAATTAAATGAATTCAATAAAATAAATCATATTGTTCCGACACAATATCAGTAATTTTTTTTTCTACCATTCCATAAATTTCTCTTTCACAATTATATCCCTGTATATATATAGATATTTAACCCTTTCAAATAAAACAAGCGCGAGCAGCCAGTTACATGCGCCCGGGTAATACCTTAATAAAAGACATCGCGCGGACGATAAATTTTTCCTCGATACAAAAGATACACGCTTAATTTTCCCCATTATATA
>JAWWEQ010028910.1:0-23865 GCA_035583055.1 Torymus tubicola
ATATATACACATGCTCGCTCACTCACGACAGCCGCACACGAGCGTGGAAATTACGGACAGTCTGGCCGCAACGTGCTTTTACTACTGCCAGTCGTCCGTCCGGCGGATTGACGTTTTCGCGGGTAAAAAGGGGCTGCTGCTGCTGCTGCGCGAGAGAGAGAGAGTCCATACGCCTGTGATGGGAAAAGAGAGACAGAGAAGAATATGTGCGTGTATATGTGTATGTGCGGTGAGGGAAAAGTGGAAATATAAAAAAGAAAAAAAAAAGGAATCGTAAAAGCGAGGGGATTAGGAGGGGAGGAGTAATAAAAACAGGAGGGGTATGGAGGGAAATAAAAATATGAGAAGACGAGGGAGGCAACAAGTAACGGGACGAAAATGCGGAGAAAGTGGATGATTATGAGAGGGAAAGTAAATAGTGTTCGGTGGTGTAGCGAAGGTTGGATAAATATGACGGTGATAGGGAATTTTGTTAAGGAAAAGTGATATCGAGGAGTATGAATATTGTTAATAACGTATATAAAGGTAATAAGCAAAATGTAGAATTGATATAAGACATATTAATTAGAAAAATAATAGGTAACATTATGTTTACATTCTTTAAGTAGCGTTTTTTCATATAATATATCTTTCAAACCAAAATATATATGAAATAATAAAAAACAGTCAACTAAAAAATCAGTATAATTTTAAACAAACTAAAGAAAACATGCGCAACGCGATACGAAACATCAGTAAAAAAGAAGCCAGCAACAGAGAGCACGACTACATATATACTAACCGCACCAAAACCAAGAAAAAAAACATGAGGAAACCGGAGAAAGTAGACGGGAAAGTTCAAGCGCAAGAGCAAGCAGAAAAAAACAGTATAAGCGCTAAATGATGCATATACGTATGTGTGTGTATATACACGCAGCGAGAAAGAGCGAAACGAATGTGCGTATATATACAGCGCGCGGGAAATATGAAGAAACACATATCGCGCGCACGTCCGCGTCGCGTCTACATGCGCGGCTTCACTCGCTCGCTTGGCAGCAACAGCAAACAGCGACGTTTTTTCTCCCTCCCTCCCTCCTTCTAACAGTACAGACACGTATGAATAAAGCATGAGTTTGGCGCGAGAGCGAGCGATTGGAGCGGTTACAGTGCTGTTAAGTTTTTTTTTGCCAGTGGTATATATATATGTACGTTTTTCCGAGATGATCCAATGTGTATCTCTCAATTGCCGCGCAGATGTCAGCGCGAGTGTATATACACATATGTCACGTATAAACGAAGGTTAATAATTTTGATAGACGCGTGGGAGGTTTCATGTATATACGCGTGGATTTAAAGAATCGGGGAAAGTGTAATGTAGTCTGTTTTTCGTGTGGATTGATGTATTATTGTTGGTGGTTATATTGGGTATTAAAATTTTTATTTGTATAAATTAAATTTTGGTGTGGTTTCAATGCATTATTTTTGGACTTTTATTATATACGATTTACGTTATAATTAAATTTATACACGATTTTATAAAAATTACTTTATTAAGTGGTTTTATAATGAATGTCATGTGATTTTACGTTGTTTCCGCGCTCGGATTATAATGCATATACAGATAAATGCAACTTTTCTGATAAGAAATCAATAATATTGGCATACTTCAATTTCATATTCCAATGTTTTTTTCCCCAGTCAAAATATCCATATATACCACTACCGATGACGCTCTCAATACTGCGCGTAGATTAATTTCAATTACATTAAGAAAAAATAATAATAAACCGATAATATATCTATTTTTTTTTTAATAAACACCTCAATCACCTTCAAATCTTGTAATCGACATTTCAACCATTTTTTCTTATCCAAACATTAAACCTCAACAACGACATTCAATCTCACCCGCGTATACATTCATTTCAATTCTTCTTCATTCACCCCGCTTCATGCACAAAGAAAGCGAAACCTTCCGCAATCCACTTGCTCTCTCCCATCACCTTCGCAGTTGCTGGCAACCCACGACTCTCTTTCTCTCTAACGACCGAAACACCCCCCCAACCTTGCGCGCATCTAATGCGAAAACACACATATATATACATACACCTCTGCAATTGCAGGCTTCTCTATGGCACTCTGTCACGGCAGGAGTTCCAGACGAGTTTATTAAGACGATCGCCATGGGAATCGTCATGTATATATATACATATACATAGAGAGAGAGAGACCTTCGCGGAAGAGCCGCAACCATGCGCACCGCGCGAGCTTTAACGAAGCCCGCGTGTAATCATGGCGAATGCCTGTAATTTCGCAGCCGCCGTCGGTGCCTTCGATTTTCGCATTTATTGTTCGGCGTCATGCAGAGAGGGTGCAGCGCGTGTCCGCAGGGGGGGTGGTAAGACGCAAGCAGTCCCGCACTGCGGGTAGAGGAGAAGAGCTCAGTGTAGGATTTTAACGTCTGGCGAGGAACCTTTTGCACGTTCAAAGTGTAGGGGTACAAGGAAAAAGGTTTGGTTTAAAGGGCTTGTTGCGGTTATGATAAAAATATAACGAGGGGGTGGTAAAAAGAAAGGTAGATATCGTATTGGAAGTTATAATAGTAAAATTGATTAAAAGTCTTCTATTTTGAATAGAATAAATTTTGAAATATGCTAAAGCTTAATAATAATATCCTCTTATGGGATGAATTATAAGCAACAGACTGCAGGAAATATCAGTTTTTGATTATGTACCGTTTATTTAAGGTCGTCTCAGGACGCAGACGAGACATCTTTAATATTGCATGATAAAAGAAAAAAGATGCTTCGCACATTGACACATTTCATTCTTAATTTCCGGCTCATAGACGTTAATTGGTTACTAAAAAAAGCGTAATGATTTTGATTTTTAATAGCCATGTGACGATGATATTTTCAGTTTTTCTTTGGTTATTTCGTAATAAATGTTATATACTTTTATGTTTTTATTCCATTTCTATTGTTATTCCATAATATTAAAATAACAAACAAAAAAAAACACGTGAAGTAAAAAAAAAAGAAAATATGGCTCAATGTGTAAAAAGTTATCATTAGTATTGACAATTTGTATATTATAAACAATTCAAGAACTAAAATATCGACTAATTGTATACTCCCACATCGCATATTACATTCAAACAAACAACTTCCCACTCCCTTCAAAAATGAAACCCACATTTTACCACGATCCATTATCGACAATCCAAATTATTATTCAATTCCAATAATAACCGCACCCCCGAAACCCAACATTTCGCGACTACAAATAAAACATACACCCACTCGGAAATTGCAAACGCGCACGGATATCTACAGTACCCATCTACATATGTAATCCAACCCTATAGCATATACACAGCTCATATAACCCGCGCCTATATATATATATATATACACCCCCCAAAATCACCTGCTAATCTTCCGCGAAAGCAAATATGCCGGAACAGTGTGTAGGCGCGCCGGCACCAGCGCATAATCAAAAACACTCCATTCGAACTTTATCCATCCACCGCGTATATATATATATATATATACTACTACTACTACAACGCAGAGAGAGAGAGAGGAAAGGGGGAAGCTTAACGCTCTCCCGCACGCGCGTATATACACTATACACCCACGCGCGCGCGCTTCGCTAATAACAATATCCCGCGCGAGCACGCGTATACGGCCGAGTGAGTGCGCGCGCGCGCGCGTGCGAGCTAACGCACACCGATATTATAGATGTTTGCTAGCGCGGCGGTGCGTGAAAATCCCAGCCTTTGTTGCGTATGCGCGGTCACGCCGACGTTGCTGCTGCTGCTGCTACTGTTAGCGTGAGAGAGAGAGAGAGAGAGAGGGGGAGGGTTAATGAGCGACCGCCCGGTTAATTCCAAATTAAGTGCGGAAAGGCGCGCTCGAGAGATAGAGAGAGAGAGAGGAGGACAAAGACAATGCGAGTGTGCGGTGCTATATAGCGACGATGGCGCAGGGAATTTTTGACGTTGATGAAGTGCCTGCCTGCCTGCCTGGTTGCCTGGGTGCGTGGATATGGTCAAGAGGAGAGAGTGGCTTTTGATATGCGATCGGTGACGAGGTAGAAGAGGAATAGAGATGGGGGTTGTATGGTTGCCGAGGATGATGATTTTTCACTGGGATTTTGTTGTGTGTGTGTATATAGCGATGTTGTTGTTGTTGGGATATGTGTGTATAGGTTCGAGAAGGGTTTGACCCATTGATATACGTGGGAAAACTAATCTGGATAGTTAACACGAGCGATTTTCAATAACATGGAGAAAATTTTTATTTGTTGCGTTTAGTAGTAATTGACGAACAATGATGTGTATACCGTTAATGTTGATTATTTAGTATCGGTATGGATATTAAACGATTGATTTTTAGGGCGCTATTGATAAAAGAAAATTTAATTCGTATGTGTATACGATAATAATGATGTATCGTAAAATGCATATATACCAAACGAGTGGTAAATGAGAGGATTTAAAATGATCATCAAGATAATGATTCGCGAAATGAAAATAATAATGTTTTAATGATACACGTAGGTATACGTGCGTAGCATTTGATTAAAGGTAATACTCTCACTGTTGCTCGTGTATACGACAATACTGCAATTTGCATACACCGTTTCTATTCATAATTCAATTTTTCATATATACATGATGTGTATAGGAAAAGTATAGAAAAAAAAAATCAATAATGCACGCTTGAACCGCGATGAAAGAAGCAAAACACGTGTCAGACAATTCTATATTATACGTATATATAAACGATCATACACAGACACGCATTACTAAACAGTATGCATAATATATCGAAATTACATTCGCTTATACACTTCCGCTCTCGTCGATGGAAAAAAAAATATTTTTACTTTCTTTTTCCTTTTACTCAAATCCCTTGAAGAGTATATATACCATCTCCTCCGTAAATCAACAAAATCAACGGAAGCCAAGCACAATCACGAAAGCACACCCCTATACCTAAAGAAGCCATATAGCATAAAACCTACACACCACAATAAAAACTTCTCCTATGCCACCTCAATGACATTCACTCTCTTTCTCTCTCGCTTGCTCGGTACTCACGTGTGCGTACGCGCGAGTAAAACGCCTACAAGTGGAAATCGACGCGCACGAAGGTATTTGCACTTGCAGACATAAATACACAGACATACACACGTACATTGTACATATACATACACATGTTATTGATTCTAGCGAACTCGTGAGGCGCGTGAATATAGCGATCCGATCTGAAAACACCATTATCATTTTTCCTCGCGCTGTCGCAATTAACGATCGCACACGCGTACCCGCCTCGCGCTTTTCCTCGTGTAATTTTTCCCGTGTGCTTGTGTGTATACGGAAATACGCGCTTTTTCTCGCGTTCTTTATGTTTACGCTGTGTGTGTGTGTTACGTATTGCCAATTGCCGGTTGCCGGCGAAAGGCTTATTTTATTATGAATGCGAAGATAAATCTCCGCCCGTATATATACATGTAGTGGATGGTATAAGGGAAATGTTTTAATGGCAAGGTTAGATAAAAAGGAATTCTATCATTAATTTTAAGTTTTTTGTTGTTCTATTGTACTCGTGTACGAAGGAAAAAGTATAGGGTTTATGATAAAAATATATATATGGGATACGAACGGTTTGTGAAGTGAATTTTCTAAGTCGTGTAGTTGATTTTCAACTACATATTTACTGTTTAATAATGCGTACAATAATATTATAATGTAATTTGTACTCAATTGTACTCAAATTTTAAATAAAGAATGTATAATAATATTGCCTATGTATGTTTTATTATTTTCTCTTTATAATTTAAAAACGTAGCAGATGCTTTCAAATTAATACCGTATATATTCTCGATATATTGTAAAATACGAAAAGCTTGAAATTCGTGATCAATAGATTAAATTTTAATTGAGGGTAATTAAATATCTCGCTTCGTATATAGAAGTACAATGATTTTAATACAGTAGTCATATTAGCTTTATAAATAATACTAAACGGAGAATGTGTAGAGAGTGCACGGTATATGTATACGTGAGGTAGAATGATTTAATATTAAAATGTTTGCATGCAGACAATTATTATTCAGGAATAATGTATTTTTAATTACTTAACATATATATAATAAATGTAATAATACTGCATTACCGAAAATAGCTAGCATATATCAAAAAGTAAAGCTAGAAATACTTCAATGTATTAAATTTTAATTTTCCATATATATATATATATATATATATATATATATATATATATATTAAGCGAAGAATTAGCGCGAAATTCATGAGCTCACATTAAATTGAATAATCATTGAAATATTATGAATTCAATGAACACGCCTGCGCGCGCGCGGCAGCGTTATTATTATGTCGCTTCATTTTAATCCTTTACGAAAGAGAAAAATAATAAGGCTCATTATTGTTTATCATTTAAAGAATGCTGAATATTCAATAATACGTAAATATGTTTGATCTCGTTAATTTCTGCTTCGAGAATAATATTTTGAAATACATTATTGTACTCGAATAAAAGCGTATAAAGTTATACATACATTTTATTTAGATTATAAATGCTATATAATCAAATCAATAAATGTTTCAATAAATTATGCACACCAGGCATACATATTATAATATATCGTATTAAACGGCAACATAATCATATTTTCCAGTAAACGAGAGTACAATCACTAATTATACCTATTAACTCTTCTCTAAAATTTGAACTACTATTCTCATTGTAAATCGTAATAAACGTCATAATATTAATCCAAAGAAAAACAAAAAAAAAATTCGCACTATTATATACAACAACATCAGGCCATTACCCAAAACAAACTATACCAGCATATCGAACAACAGCAATCGACACTTATATACCCATTTCTCCGACAAATAAAAAAGCCGCATCCTCACTCCTCAAATCCATCCTCCCAACCGTTCCTGAGAGCGTCAACCGTATACATACGGCTGCTGTGGTGCGCGCGTGCAAAAGGCGCAGCCGCTTGCGATGTAATCGAACGAAATCAATTTCCTCTTTGTCAACATATATACATATATATATACATACTTCGTATAGCATGCCTCACGCACGCAAAACACACTCTTCGCGTTCCATCGTTATATTTACCTTACGCGTATAAAAGCGAGAATGACTTTTCACGTATATATAAAGAGGGAGAAAGGAAATCAATCCTACCACGTATTCCTTATCTAACGTGGGCGACGCTATAACATGGTTATGCGAAAATCTCAACCTTGAAAATCAGGCGAGGAATACGCGCAGGGAAATCTAATCACTTACCCCGCGACCAAATCACTTGGAAAACGAGCGTTGCCTTCTCATAATAGCCACGAGTAGAGAGAACAGGCTCTAATACCCAGTCGCGAGTGTGAGGGGGGAAAATTTATTCCGTCTTTGCTCCTAATTTCGAGGAGAGCTAAGCTTGAAGAAGAGAGAGAGAGAGAGAGAGAAAGACACTCGTGAGAGAGGTAAGCGTATATGGATGGTGGGAAGAAGTTTGAAAGTTTACCGGAGTGGCTGATATTGCGTCGTTTTTAGGGGAATGAAGGGTACGAGAGTTGAGCACTTGGTTTTTAGCACTATCGCAGTTTACTAAAATTTTCGGTTGATATTGGGGTTTCTAGTTTTTAACGTTGGAATATGGTTGTTGAATTGAGATTAATAGAGGGTATAAGTCTTTATTTATGTATATTGTTCAAATGATTTTTATCAATTAATTATACAACAAAATGCTTACAATTCAAATTTAATTGATATATAATATACAAAAACTTTTTATGCAAACATATCAACTAATACACATTTGTATGAACAAGAAAATTAGAAATGAGAATAGATCGTTTCGCAAAAATAAATTCAATATACCCATATTAAAAGATTCTTCCCTGCGCATTAGAAGGCTATAACTTACAGCTTATATGCTGCAAAAGAAATGGTAAGATCCATTGATTTCATTGAGCATAAGCGTAATTGGTAGTTTAGGTCAATGAACATTTTATCGTAAATAGAATGCACTGGGTAGTGCAATAATTTTCTTACAGCACAGTTTAGTGTATTGTGATTAATACTATAACCGAAACAAATAAAATCATTACATACTGCCAAAAGAACATAGGAAATATTGTCAAATTCGTACAGTATTTTTTTTCTGTTACTTTCAACTAATTTCTTGCATTATTCTTAGAAGGTCCCGTTGCCGTAAATTAAAAATAACGCACAGAGCAGTGAATAATTGTGGCAATTACTATACCCCAAAAGAAGATTAAAGAAAATTGAAAATTGTCAGTAATCGAATAATTTCTTATAACTCACACTTTTTACACACCACTTTCGCTATAATTCAGCAACCTCAAAAGATTAAAAAGCCAAAAAGCTCAAAAAAAAAAAAAATTACCTCGTCAAAATAACAAATTAGTTCTCACAACAGACGAGATTGTACATATTTTTCACCGCGCGCTCACTATTTAAGCTATTTTTACATTAACATTTCCACGAACCCATAACGTTCATCCTTTCGCTTCCCTACATTAATCTCAAGCGTGCGCGCGCGCGTTCACCACCCACACGTGTCCGAATTAAGTCTTTGCCACGGCTTATAACACATCACACACACAGACACGCGCATGTTCACCATCATAACAACAGCATTACGCTTAATGGCGCGGGCGGACGGACTCGCAAAAAGAAACCATTCACATTAACGGCGAGTCCTTTAATCATTCACGCGCCGAATCGCCGCGATTAATTACGACAATGAGTGGATGAAAAATTCACTAGATATATACAAGCTCTCGTGTATATATGAGTCGAAAAAATTTACCACACCTTTGGTTGAGCAAAGAAAAAAAAAGAAGCAGCTGGGCTCACAGGTATATATACGCGATGCGATTCGTAAACCTATATCAATTAATCAATTCGTATATACGGCATATTATATAGTCCCCTTCCTTTCTCTTTCGTTCGCTCCAATTTTTCTACCATCTATGCCTTCGCTTCCTCTCTTTTTTTTTTCTCTCCCTCTGGTATGAAATGGCCTTGGGACACGCGAAGAAGTATAGAAGACGCCTCCTCGTTTTTGCATGAATCGCGCGAAATTCTACCTCTCAAAGCAGCGCACATATGTATATAGCACACATCACGCATATACGTATACGCGTACGAGGAGGGGTGTATTTAATGCGTCACAAAAGAGGCCGTGAAGAAAAGACGAAACGAGGCCTCTCTTGTATCTCTCTCTCTTACTCTCGGTGTCATCTTTTATTTTCTCTATATAAGTGTAAAAATAGGTCGATGCCTCGTGCAAAGGGATTGAGCGAGCTTTTTTTTTTTAAAGGCTTCTTAACACTCGACTCTTATACATCGCTGCTCTTTTCAAATATTGAAGGAACAATTCGTCACATAGTCGGGAAAGGACCGCGTTGGGAAATACGTGTATATATATATATACAGATACACGTGTTCGGTTATACGCGTGTCAGAGTTGTATATATACATATATGTATACGTACCTTTTTGAAAAATTTCCGGCAAAAGGGCAGGCATCTATTATTCATCGGGTTGCGAGAGATAACTCTTGGTCTCATTCATACTTGATGCGATTACGAAAGTTCGCGCGCGCGCGCTCGAGTTCACGTGTAGTCCAAGCCTCAGGGGCTGACGCGTATAAAAGAAGCTTCGTTTTTCCAGTCACTTTATTATGATTAATTTCTTCGGTAAGCCTGCTATGCTGTATGTATATATATATATATATATATATATATATATATATATGTATGTGTGTGTGTTCACTGCTTGGCTGTCGTTATTTTATGCCACTTTGTAGCATAATTTTCCGGCGAATGAAACGTTTTACAATTACCGGGCGAAATATCGCGGCGAGCATTCCGGTATTGCCGGGGCCCCTCCTGCTTTTGATTTAATAAATTAAATTTCATTTATTCCGCTTTAGCGTACACTTTGTCTTTTATTATGTTTAACGACTACTTTAATTAAAGTAACATCAGAAGGAAATACAAATTAATTAATACGCGGTGCCGTATTGGCATTATTAAAATTTAAAAGTGCGATATAAATTAGTCGCGGGCATAATCAAACGTGATATTTTTTATGAAAATTAATTACATTATTATATATATATAGTATAGCAATTCATTTAATTCTGCTCGTATACGAGATTCAACGTTGAAAGGGTATTTCCCTATCGAGGTTTGGTTTTCTATGATCATTTGAATTAAAGCATTTTAACTAATATTATTAAATATACTACTCTTGCGATTATTAATTTTAATAAACTTTCTATCATTTTTCAATATACCTGATAGTACAAAATATAATATCTAGTTTTAAAATTTAAATAATAATTAGACATAAAACAAATAACATTTATCAAATAATGATTTATTTGCATAAATAATGTTTAAAAAAAATAGATAGTATTATAGGTGTCAAAACAATTAAATTTGCGTAGGAAATTTATAGAAATAAGATGTATTTTAACATCTTAGTAGTAAGATGTTAAGATACAAAAGATAACATAAATAATGTAAATCAATTCAAAATAATATTAGAACGAATTAAGCTATAATTAATTTAAAAAATCCAAGAACAATAACGCCCACAAATTTGAATTCATATTAAACGAAAGCAAACCAATGTACATCGTCATTCCAACAACAACATCATCCCCCAATTACCAAAAACTCTCAACGCACGCGGACGCGTTCAGGTCAATCACGATCGTGTCGAACAGCACCATCGCACGGCATCGCAATTAAGTCGTCATCGAAAACACACACACATACATGTATATACATCCACACACATATAACCACACCGCAAAGAAGGATCGAACGAATACGACCTTCCTTCTTTCCCTCTCTCTCTCTCTCTCTTTCTCTCTCAAGAAAATTCTCTTTTTCGCCACACTACACGTGACGGACTGTTTTTATCGCCTCGTAAACACACCCTCCAACCACTACCACCACGGCCACGCGACTGACTACGACAGCAACTCCAGCAGAGGACTTTACCGCGGAGAACCTAGCATAGAGAGAGAGAGTAGTACTAGCGGGCAGGCTTGCCGGCCAATTCACACCCTCCCCCCCCTCTGCGTGTATAATGCACACACGCGATTTTCGCTTGCCTCTCTCTCTCTACCCCCTTTTGCTTTGGTTATACACATCGATTTTCTTCCCTCTCACTCACTCTCTGCGATTTTAACGCCCTTCGTCCTTGACCCCTACCATATCCACCTACGTGTGAGAGACGTTTATTCAAATGATATTCGTCGGAGGGGTTGCTGCTGTGCGCGCACCTACTATACTGCGCCGTGTGTGTGATTTATCGCGTGTGTACGTCGCGACTCGGAAGAGAGCGAGAGATTCGTACTACCTACCCTTTTCTTACCCGTGCCTCTTCCCCCTATACGTGTAAACGTGTCGCATAGCGGAACGAGGTATATATATACATATACAAGTACTACACGTGTGGCTCTGCTCGAGTTTTACACTGCACAGGGCTTTTTCCGTGAGTAGTTGTAGTATAGATACAGTAACACACGTCGTAAAGGTATACGCGAGAGAGAGAGAGAGAGAGAGAGAGAGCTGCAGCGAGATAGCCTTGGTACCGTGAGGAATTACTTCCTCGCGTTAGAAAGAGAATGAGAGGGAAGGAGTAAAGTTAATGCATGCGTGTACTTTGCATTATCGCTTGAATTTTTGATGATGATTGATCGGACGTGTGAGTGGACAAGAAATATATATATATATATATTCAATTGGTATGATCCAAGTTTTAGCGGGTGGGTGATGAGGGTTCCTGCGACGCATATATATACTACACTGGATCTGGTGTGAATTTTGCAACGTACCACTGGAAAATTTACGTATAGCTTGGTGAATGATTAATCTTTTGGCGGTGGTACAGCTGTATACTTGATGTGAACTAGCGAATTATTCATTGTTTTCGTTGCTAAGCCAATTATACGGATTATTGATATACTTTAATTTTTAAATTTCTACTGGTATTGGGTAATTGGGGAACATCGACTGAACGCCTGGGCTATAGTATAGAGTTCGTTAAAAAGCAAGAAATTCTGCGAAAAAAAAATTTCGTATATATAGCAAAGATCAAATCTCTTCAATCTTATCTTTTAATCACTTTGTTACATCGTTGAAGCGTTGCGTTAACTTTCATGATACGCTGTCACAAGTCAAATTGTCAAGGTTCAAAAAAAGTTTGTACAATAAGTTTATTCCTCAAAATAACGTAGAAACGCGAAATAACAGTACTACGTGTGCGCAGTTAAAATTAAAACTACCTCTAATACCGCATAGCCGCACGGCAATGATAACCCAGTTTTCACGACCACAACTATACTTATAATATACATATATATATACGACATTCGTATATATATGTTCCCTCAGTCTAACTTCGTATACCATCACTACATCAACTTGCCCAATCTTATAATTTATTTTTTTCCTCCAGACAACTATACGATCTTCAACTATACAGATAGTATAGATATATATATCCGCATTCGCGAGTTATACGACTTTTCCACCAATTACTCTGATTGTGTTGACAAATTCGTGCTACGAGAGGGAACCTCGAATCCGCTGACGCATGATAGCAAGAAGGGGGAGAGAGATTCTTGCCGCTCCACTTACACAACGTGGTATATATACGTATATATATATATATAGCTAAGCGAAAGTAAATTACTTTCTCCCCGGTCTTATTTCATTGTAACCGCGATTCTTATAGGCAAATGCTGCTTCCGCTCGCATGGAGTATACGACCGTGTCGTGTATACGCTTATCGATGTAAGGAGAAGGATGATTAGAAGGAAGCCATTTGCGGTTCAGTGTATAACGAAATTAAGGAGCATATAGGTGAGAAATCGATGGTGGAATTTCGTTTCGGTGCGGCAAAGTGGATCGGGTACACACGGTCGCGCGTAACTAACTACTTCCTTTGTACGCTTTTGTTAGAATATATATATATATATATATATATATAGATATATATAAGTACGGCGAAGTTTATACTTTTTGCTAGTAACTACACTTGAATTACCCTATCTCGTAAACCTAAATTTAAAACCATCAGACGGATAATATCAAAACAAAAATCACGCAAGTCCTTGACGTCAGTCACCCTACAACCCTCTCACACACACACACTCTCTCTCTCTTCAAATTCACCTCATTCCAAGCGTACCAACGTACCCGTAGAAACTTCCCAGTGCAAAAACCCACATTACCACACCACCCTCCCCCAACCTCTTCTCATTCAAGCCCTTCACCCGTAAACTTCGTTGGAAACTTCTCCTCCAACCTTCTCCGGCCCACCCCCAAAGATTAACCAAAACAACGCGCGTCGTCGCCTTCTGGCGCTGCGCTCTCTCTGCCGCATCATGCACTTACCGCGAGCTTGTGCCGTATCTTGGGCGTGCGGGACTTCCTCTGGGGCAAGAGTACAACGACGTCCTGGTCCTTGAGCCTTGCCGCAGCGTCGCCGACGACATTCTTCGTATAGACGCCTGAGGTGGATGTTGAGGCCGCTCCTGTGCCCGAGGTGCTGGCCGAGCCACTGATACCCGCTTCACCGTACTTGGAGTACGCGACGTTTGTGACCCTGTTGCTACCGCCGTACGATACGTTGTGGGTGTTGTTCACCTGTAATAATCGAGTTTACGCGCTCTTGGAATTCTTGCTGAAATTCTCTCGCGCCCAAGCGCCGCGCAGCGTGCTCGAGCTTTTTTTTGATGGGATTAGGATATCGATCGTGACACGGGGACGATGGTATATATGTGTTAGTTTATATATGTGGAAATGTTAGTGCCGTTAGAATGAGTTGTCAATGTAAATACGAAAGCGAAAGTATTTCTAGGAAGAATTTTTTTTTTTTTTCGGAATGTTATGAATTATGTTTTTGGATTGATAGGCATTACCGTCAATGCGTGGGTGGTGTCTATTAATAACGTGAGTAGCTGCTCCCCGTCGCTTTGGCTTTTTTTTTTGCTAACTCATCTCACGTAATTTGATAATGACGTTGTTAATATACGTTTGTTAGGTAAAGATTTTTAAGCGGTTAATTTATAAACATTTAGATTTTATTGCTATTGTAACGAGTTAGAAGTGTGAGAAAGCGCTAGAGTACCCGATGTTATCCTCTATTTTTACTTGTAGTTCGCAGAACCATGTTTATTGCAAGACTATAGTTATAGAAACACAAAGAAATAACATTATGTTCGATTACAATCTCGTGAGAATGAAACGGCGAAGTATTAATATCTTAAGAGCCTTTTCAACACCTGTACAATACATACACTATCAATACGAGTAAATCTGACAATGTACAGGAAACCATGGTAAAGTAGTAAGAATAATTACTGTTTTGTTAAAATATAATGCGTTTTTTTCTAACGTAATTTGCTGATGGATGGGATTCGATTATCAGTTTACATCAAGAAAAGAAAAATTAAAGTATTAAAATTTGTTTTAAAATTTTTTCATTTTTAACATTTTGCTATACTTTAAAACAAAATCTATTGTAAATTCATATTATTACTGTATAAATAAATAAATAAATAAATAATTACTTACGTATAGATCAATATTTAAATCAAGTCAATCGTTTAATGAATTAATTCGCAATGTTAATAATAAATTATCAGTAATCCATATAACCAAGCTCATTAAATTTTCATTCACATACAGAGTCTTTACATGATCTTCACTTCACACATATACTTTTAATAAATCGCTCCAAAGAATCAACGCCTTCGGTGTAAAATAAGCTGTAATTCCCCGTTGTCTGCTATGATATTCTAAATCTTTAAATAGACTCTATATTGTGTGGATATGTATTGTACGAAGTATACACAAACTAGAATACACACGCGGCTACCATTGTGTCATGTGTGCTTTCAGTTCCAATCCCCGCGTATAAAGCGTACGCGCGCGATACAAGTGTATTAATTAAGAAACTAATGCCTCCTAGATCCAGTGTAGTGTATGTATGCACGCGCGTCTACCACCCACGCTATATTATTCGTATATGGCATATACCTGAAATGTACTGCAGTGTATGTTTAAGGTTTTCAAAATTAATGAAGATAAACATTGGCTCTCAGTAGGTTAATTACTCCTACTAGAAGCAATTATTAATTTTGCAAATTTCTCGTAATTACGTAAAATAGTAGTGTACTCTTAAAGTTAATAATTTGCGTATATCTACATATTTTAACAAAAATTTTTTACCTGGAATATTTTAAAAATACCCAAATATAATAAATTCGATGACAATGACAGGGGCCGAGTTCAGTTATATATCAGACACGACACATATATCACGTACCTGAACAAGAATATGACAGGCCTGAGAGGCGATCTGGAATAGGCCGTCTTGAAGATTACGTCCAGTGTGGTCAGTTGTGCTGCTGGTATCTCGTCCGGCTTTTCCCCATCCGAAAAAAGACATTTTGCATTGACAGCGGGGCGATGAAAAGTCGTCGTCGTCGTCTCTTTCTCCCCTCACACGACCACAAAATTGAACCTCATCTTCTTCTCCGCCTCGTCTGGAATCTCCCGGTAGACCGCTCACATCGTCGGCTTATTATTTGAAGCCAGCTAGCGACCTAGAACCAGGACGAGCACAAACATTTTTTTCACAAAGACCTCGAGAAGTAAAACATGAGTATAGTAAAAAGCCAGCAAAAAAAAAAAAGAAATTGAAATTACGACTTTGTTAACAACTCTACATAGCGAATGTTATTCCTTCGCATTTATGAGGGCACACGCGACCTGGTATATACGATGTTTATACGTACCATTGGTATGATAATAATGATACGTCTAGAAAAGTGCAGGTAAGGTTGTATACGATGATCAAGAGAAAAAGAAAGAGAAGGAGTATAGTTAATGAACGCAAGTCACGCGTTTACGCGTGTCCTGGCGATCTTGCTTGGTATAATTTCGTGAAAGAGAGAGAGAGAGAGGGATAAGGGAGTCGCGCTCGAAAATTGGACAATACCGCGCCGCAGTCGAGTTGATTCGAATTTGCTGGGATTCGAGGAAATGGCCGAGTAGCCCATTGCAAAAAGTACTTCAAAGGCGGTGGGGTAAAGCAGTTGCTATACGAAATAAGGGAGTAGGAGGAGAGCAATTACGGCTCGCGTGCACACCGCGTCAATGTAGTTATTTTTTAATGCGCGAAAGTGTTCATCTTTTTTGTCTGCTCTCTGGAATCTAGGCCGCGCAATGAATAGTTTAATTTTAAATTCCAAAAGTTTGTTTATAAGCTGATACGCGAGAGTCGCTGCAAGATTTTCGCATAGTTGCGAGATATTTTGTTCGGTTATAAAGAGAATACTTGTTGTATATTTAATTTATATATAAAATCTATCGCGATGTAATACGTATATAAAGGATATTTTACATTTAAACAATATCTTGACTTGACTATATTAATTACTACGAGGTGGACGGAAATTTTCGGACTAATAGTGTTATAATTGATTAACCGATAATTGAATTTAATAGGGATATAACCAAAGTGACTGGGTATACAGTTATAGGAAATATACGAGAGTCAATTCATTCTAAAAATATTGACCCGTAAAGTAAAAAAAAAAAACCGCAGCTCTTTAGAAAAAAAAACCAATAGCAGGATTCAGCGAAAGTCGTTGCGGGGCGATTTTGCTCTAAAACTTATTTCACGAGCCTTAAATATGCAGTAGAAATTAAAAGGGTAATCTTGAGGCATTAAATTTTTTTTATTCTTCATTTGAATTTTTCTAGCGTTTCGTTATCCGTAAGCTTAAATATATTTACATAAGATTATAATCTATGCTTTCGCGGCATTCAGGATATTCCCGCCCACACAGTTTACATATTACATATATATGTATATTTGTGTAAACATGTAATTTGGAAAATTATTCGGAACGGAATTTTATGCTACATCCTGGAAATTCTGTAGTAGAAATATATATTTCGTAGAAAATTATCAAAATTCATAATTCCTGTGTATATAAACTCTTGTTGAAAATTAGCGAAGCAAAATTACATCAGTATGTAGTTCGCAGAAATACGTATATATAGCTCGGCTTTATAATTAAGTGGCGCTAGAATGCACGTTACTGCGCATCGTTACTATAATAATGCGCTGCGGGTAAAAATATCCGCCTATGTCTAAAATTGATTTTGTTGTTCTATCCATATGTCAAGTACACTCTCAAAAATACAAATTTACGTTTCAACTTTCAATTTTGTATTTTGATCCAACTATTCTCTCCATCTGCTTAGAACTTTCAACATTTTTTATACGTTTATTCTTCATTAACCCCGTACACTCAACTTTATCATTTTTTTTTTTCAAATATACACGAAAAAAATCAGTAGATTCTACGGTTTGAACAGTTATTTTAACATAACAATAGAAAGTTAATTTTACTTTTGCAAGTAAGAGTAGAAACTACTTTTAAAATCTGGAGAACCCACTTTTCATAAAAGTAAGATTGGCTTTATGATTTGAAAGGTTAAAACAGCTTTTCAATGTATGTAGTATCTTCTGTTTTTGAAATGTAGTTCCTACTTTTTTTAAAATATAGTTTCTACTTGTTAAAAAAAAAAAAAAAATTATGGTTCAACCTTGAGCAAAATAAGTTCATTTTTCGAAATGCGTATTCTATGGTCATTTCAGTAACGATTTCTATCTAATCGATTTTAAGTTTTCTGTTTCTGCCATTTGTGGCGCTTTCGGAAAGATACCATAGAATATACAAGGTGAGGGGGAAGGGAGCGAGAAACACGAACTGGCACAATAACTGTGCTCTTACCACTGACCACGCATTAGGACATCTCTTCGCAAGTGTTTAATGATAAGGATGACTAGGTGCAAAAAAAGGTTCGATGATTTTCAATTAAATAAAACCATTTAATCAAACCGAATTATCTATTATTTGCAATTAATTTATGTACGTAATACATAATTTCGGTCATACAATGGACTACTTTTTCTGAAAATTTGATTCTACAGTTTCTGAAATATAAATTATCCTTATTTTTAAATGCTATTTCAACGTTTGGAATAAATTGCAGTTTTTGCTCTAAAATAAAGCTAATTCTACTAATTTTAAAACGCTATTTTAGCAATTGAACGAAACTGTTGATTTAACTTTCCAAGAACAGTAGAATCTACTGATTTTTTTTCCGTGTACCAGACCGTTCCAACGAACAAACCCCTCAAATCAGAAACCCTGCACACACCGCGTCTAACTCCCGTCGAAAGCTCTTCGATTCCATCTCTATAACAACTCGCCCGCGCACTAGGAATTGATATTCGCTCAACATTTATATACGCGAGCAGCGATATCGTCAGGAAGGAAAACACACGCCTTCTCTACGAGAAGCCCTCGCATATATATATATATATATACACACACGCGGAACCTCCTTAAGTAACGTTTTGCTGCGGAGAACTGGCGCCGTGTGCTACGAGTCAATGGCTAATCGATCGTAATAACAAATCGATCGGTCCCTCTCTTCCCTCACACACACACACACACACACACACACGCACACGTATAGGAAGCTTATTACACGCCGATGCAGCTGAAACCCAGTAGTAGTAGTATGTGCTAGCAGAGGATTGTTAATGACCGAAGGTTGCGCACCCGGCTGTTTACACCAGCCTCTAGACTACGCGCGCGCTCTCACACATACCTATATATATATATATACATGTATGTATATATGGCGGTTAAAAGTCGTCCTCGCCGCGAGCAAACTGATTACGATTGTAATTCGAGTAAGCGCGCGCGCAAACGCGGTTTCTCTCTCTCTCCTGTTTGAATAATTGCCGAGTGTATAGGCGCGGAGAGACGCAGCATACATACACACACTCTCTCTCTCTCTTTCTATCTCCGCGGGCTGCATTAATTTTCTCTACATAGTATTTATGTAGGCGGGTCTGTCAATGCACAGGAGGGGGGGAGGTCCTCTGTCCCCGTGATGTTATTTTTAGCCGATCAACGACGATACGTCGCGCTTTATTATGTATCACACGGTGTAGTTTTTCTTTTTCTTCGCTTCTATTTTTTAATTAATTGAGCAGTTGACTTTTGCCTAATATGATAAGCAGTGTCCCTGGTAGAAAACGATTCTATTATTTACCTAATAAATAGTTAGTTTCTTCAATAATTGCCAATAACTAGACACTTTTGTTGGCCATTTCTATTCATCAATGAAACGATTATTTCGGTCATATTCTCCATTTAATAGGCGGAATAATGGATTCAGTTTTTTTTACAAATTTACATTAGCTTATTTATGAGTATTTAAAAGATATTAAAGTTGGCGAGTTTTTTTACTTATTATTACGAGGAGTGAGAGAGATACAATCAAACGGAAAAATCATTGTTTTCGTTTGTATCCCCTGAAGTAGTACTATAAACGAATTAAACACCAGATCTAATGACAGAGAAAATTTGGTAGAAGTATTTTCATGCTATGTTATTTCCATTAAATAGAGAATATGACGAAAAAATCGTTTCATCTATACCTAGAAATTAGCTATTTTCACTTGTTATTGACCTGCTAGTGAGAAAGTTTGCGCGGGATTGCGAAAATGTAGTATATATAGGTGAATACGGCATGTATATAAGTGTATGTATGTAGGAGAGAGGATTGATGTTTGCATTAGCGGTAATGGGCAGTTTTCGGGAAGGGAGCTATCGAATGGCTTGGTTTCTCTGTATGTGTGTTTTATGGTCGATTTGCACAGTATTTGATGAATAAGTGGGTTACTCACCACGCGCGCGCTCGCGTGCACTTAACGCGTTTCCAGTCATTGATAAATCTTTACACGAAATTATGAGTGGATAACGGATTGGGTGTACAAAGAAAAAGAAGCATTAGCGGGAGGGGGGTTTCTAGGTTATTCGATCAATTCAACGGAATCCCTCCTTCGCTATTGGCCGATCGCTAGTGTCATTTACCTGTCCATAAATATGTGGGTACGATTGCTCGATGCTCTATACGAGAATCACTTAGTGACTATTACACAAACATGAGAGGAGACGGAGAGAGGAGGGTTATTAAACCATTGTTGATTTATTAAAATTTCATCGTAAATACTTAATTGTATGTATATATATATATATAAATAAATGTGCGTAGAGCACATCGATGTAGTTTGTAGACCGTTATATTAATAATTGATGCTGTCTGCCCCTTTTTCATATACATACACATACACTCCAGTTTCATCATGTGCTAAAATCAATACTTTTTACACGCACTTCGAGCACGAGAATTATCATCATTATTATTATCATTCCATGTTACTTTCCGTTACAACGTTCGTTTGATTTATTGGACGTATACATAGTGCATATAATTCCGCTACAGATATATATAAACGTACTTTTGAACAAATTTCCATATAAATATATAATTCCATCACGTAATGTAACAAGTATTCAATATATATATATTTCGCTGCATTGCGACGAGTACGAAACAAAATTGAATATATTTTCCACAACGACAAAAGCTAACAAGTGGTCATCCGTCATCTACTCTAGTGGTACCCAGGACCAAGCGATATACGTTGTATTCCCACTGGGTTACACCATTGTTTCGTCAATGTCCGCATAAGAGCTACGCGACACGAGAGAGGAAAAAAAACAGTTTGCACCAATTAAACGCAAGATTTTAACTTATATACATCCATCAACTGTACTACTATACAAACAATAAACAATAGTCGTCTATCGAAGAAAAAAGAAAAAGGGCCAAGGATGATTCGCTCGTTCGCAAAGCTACACGAAGGGCTGAAGATAATTCGATGTAATAAGGTAACCAGAACACATCATATCATATCTGATATACATGCACTATATCGTTTTACCACGATACATAACTCTATACATATATATATGTGTGTACTCACATGTGCTCGTCCCCTGGTGCCAGGTTGCTCGGCGCTTCAACGTCTTTGTACCCCATGAAACTAGCCGATCCCTGTACGTCTGGATTCATTTCACCTGCGCCGATCCACACCACTATATATACTGCTACCAATATCCTTTCGGCGCACTATATACCTATAACACACTCGCGATTAATATATATATATTTTCAACGTTCCTCAACCGTGCGTCAACGTGACGAGACTCGACGTAAAGAGGAGAGAGAAAGAGAGAGAGAGAGCGGCAGCAATCCGACCACGCGGGGCGTGAAAAAGCCACTAAGGACGCGAGAGACGAGCGGGGGGCCCTGAGTAAAAAGCGAGAACCTACACACATACATATATATATATGTATATGTATATATACATATATGTGAGGGTGGTTAGCCAGGCAAGCAAAGTCAGGCACGCAGGCGCGTTACGAACAGTCGCGCGTGTTTTCAGGGGGAGCGCTCGCAGGTATGCCGCGCTGCCGCGGGGCTCTCTGTAGGTCGCGCCGCTCGCTCCCTGCCTGCCCAGGGGGTGGAAACGCGCTCGCGCGCGCGCGCACACGCGGCGACGACGTCGCGGGTTTAGTATATAGTAGTATGTAGTGGGTGGGTACGAGAGAAAGAGAGAGAGAGAGAGTGTGTATATCGAGGTCGACGCTATATAGTGGTAGTGGTATGTAGGGTAAATAGAGCCAGGTGAGAGGAGGTGGAAGTATGTGTGTGTGTATGCGTATAGAGAGGAGAGATAGAGGGAGAGAGAGAGAGAGAGAGAGATTGAGGAAGTGAATTCGCCAGAGGACGAAGACGTATTAGTCTTTGACTGTCGAGCACTTAGGATAAGGATGAGGGTAGAGGGAAAAGGGTGGTTTTAACGTGGGGGGAGAGAGAGGGGATGAGTATGGGGAAATAGTGTGGAGGGATCTTTTTTCTTTTTTGTTTTTTTATTTGGGACACAGGGGTTTTAGGTTTTATTCGACTGAATTCGTTTTCAAATGAAAAATACTGCGTATATTGGGTTTCAGTGTGATGTGTTTTTATGAGGTGTACCTGATTTTAATAAATTTTGTAGTGAGGGGTGAAAAAAAAGATAAATTTTATGAAATCCGGTACAGGCGTAATATAAAGTTTGTAATAAAGTTAATGAATAATATACAATTTGTATGTCACACAATAATTCTTTTTTTTTGTAATGTTTCAATATAAATAGGAGCAGGATATGGAAAAGCAAAAGAAAAAATGTAAAAATAACTCCGATGAATGTTACATAGTTCGTACATTGTAAACCGATATTTTATGGAAAATATTCGATGCACATCCATTCTGTTTCTAGGGCTGATTAATATTCCTGCTATACTTGATTGTAATACTCTGTCGAGGCTCTTTGGAGATATGACAACTTTTATGCATAAAAATATGTGGAATGATACAAATTAGAGCCAATATAAATTTTTTCGATGATTAATATTTTCCCATTATTGTTTTTTCTTTTTGTCAGTATATTTTATTAGTTATTTAGATAAATGCATATATGTAATAAGTTTTTTTTTCTACCATTATGGGCTTTCATTTAATATTTTAAACAAATGTGACGTCAACGTTAAAAAGAAGTACTATTTTAGTCTTTTAAAGGTGACTTTTCTCAACCTTCACGAATACATGTCGGTATAAAAATAATTCTTTAAATTTTAATTTAAATGAATTATTCCTTAAGCATTGCGAGTCTTCATGCACATATCTTAAGTTAAAATTGTATTTAAGTAATGTAGTACAGATGTGAAATAAATTAATATAAGACATATAAATATCTTTCATTCTACTTTACCACATTAAGATTTACATTAATATTTGCGTTGAAAATTAATGTCATTTCTTTCTGATTGTAGGTCGTACGAAGAAAAATAGTTGGTACTAGAATGCAAGTTCCATTTATCTTCATTTAGTCGCTTAAATATTCGTTATTTACTTTGTCTAGCTACAAATATCACATTTTTACATAAACAACCCCATTTCATTGTCATTTCTGCGTTGTATAAAATTTTATCATATTCAATTAACAACGTGATAAATAAATTATTGATTTTTTTCTCTCTTGTATCTCGTTTCTCCATACGAACATACAATTTAGAGCTATCCGTTGCATATCAAAGCCGATATTTAATTGCAAGGAAGATTTTCATCATCAAACATCAACATTCGTTTCTTGTTCCAATTTATCACGAGTGCTCGCACGAATCAATATAGAAAAATATTTATGAAATTCAATTGAAGCGCGTTTTTTTTTTCTTCTCAAATCAATAACTTATTATTCATAATGTGTAGTCTCTATTTTTAGCCTTTTAATAGCACCTCCCAGAGGCCACATCGATTCCTCACCTGCAGCGTACACCGTACCCTTTGTAAATAAAAACCTCCCAACTCAAACTTTGATGCATATCTCGGGGCGGGAAAACTATGAAAGTGCTGCACTTGCACAACAGGCGGGAGCATCTTATGTACGAAAAATCGATTAGATATCGTTAAAACTATGCAACCAGAAACGAAATTGTTAATTATATCGGTACCAGTTTAATGATTTTTATACAGAATTACCATTATTAATATGCAAATTACAAATAGCAAAGATTTATTCCAGCTATACCAAAGTATATGAAGTTAATCACACGGTAAAAAATAATGTAATCAGGACAGCAATTATTTGACTTTTGTTAACTTGGTTTTAGACGATGCAGAATCACAGGATTTCTTATTGCGGTTGAAAAACAACGTCGCGCCCTAGACAAAAGTAGTAGAGTTTTGGAAAAAAACAACTGCTCTGCGTCTTCGTGCTTTAAAATTAGAAAATGAGCCAGTTT
>JAWWEQ010028921.1:0-23862 GCA_035583055.1 Torymus tubicola
TTAACGAAAATGATCGAAAAATAAACGAGAACAGGACTATTAGATAAGTCCAAGTTCCCGGCATAACGACATAACTTTATACTTTTTCGAGTTTTCACGAAGGAGAAAATGCATAACCTGGTCATACCACCGTGTAAATATTTGTTTTAAATCTGTTAATCTGTTAATAAAGTACAGTATCGGGTCCTATCTCGTTTATTCCGATTTTACGAATAAGTTTAAACATTGAAGCTCACTTTTCTCAGAAACTCCAAAAGTGGACTTATATCGTTATGCCTCGGAGCCACAGATATACATGTAATTGTTTCAAAAATATTGGAACAATGAAAAATTGTTAAATTTATGTTAAAAAATCACCCATTACTTAATGGTTACAAACTTTTTTCAGTGCAATTATAACGTTGTTATCTACTATCATAAGTAGCACAGTTGTACACACTATATTTTAATAATTTTCTCAATGCTTTAATAACAATTCATGATCATAAGACTGAAGAATGGCATTTAATTTAAATGCTCAAAGAAGCAGTTAATTCACGTGGCAAACGTTACGCGTCGTACGCGCTGGTGGCAGTGTAAACGGGGCCTCCTCGTTCTTGGGACGCAAAAGAGAAGGACATAGAGGAGTAAGAGCGAGACGGGACATCTGGCTGAGAGGCTACTCGGCCAGCGAAGACCGGCTTCGAGTGAGAGAGGAAGAAAGACAGAGAGAGAGAGAGAGAGAGAGACAGAGGAGTGAAGTGCGCGCACGTAGGAGAGGCCTGCATGCGCAGACCACTCCAAGAAATCCCCCCGGCAAGACGATCGTCGACTGCTACGACGCTTGTATCGCCGCGCCTGCCTTGATCTTGAATCCTCGGTCACAGCCGATTTTACATTCAACCGGCTGCTTGAAATCTTACGTTCGTTTTTCCTGTCCTGCTATTCGACGAAGTTCAGTGTATTTTCGTGTACAAGAGGAATGCGTACCGTGCTCACGACGTCCTCGAACGAGTAATCGTGCACGAAATACATTTTTATAACGAACCATTTTTTGCGTACATGAATAAAAATAGTCGGCGACAATGTTCGTCGGGGCGCGGGATGCGAGAATTTTGCGTGGGCAGGCTGCCAAGGCGCCGCAATAAATTTGAAAATCTTGTGGCCGTCTGACTGTGTCTGCCTTTTGTCTCTTCTGTCACGTAGGATTTATTCAAAATTTTGGGGATCTGTAGCCGCTTCCCCTCCTACCAAAGTTCAAGGTAAGTGCCTTTACATATAAACGCATTCTTACATTTTATGTGAAAACAAAAAGTATCAAGTACCTGCGAATATGACTATAAATTGCATAACGATATTTGAATGTTTTATTTTATTGCCAGTTGCTGTGTTGTAATGAATCAAATCAAAGACCAATTCATTTACCGTGTAAAAAATGTTCGGGTATTTGGGGAAAACATCAATGAAATATATATTTCCAGTGAAAAATCTTTTGTGTTAGACTTAAAATTCTTCAATTAATATTATTATTAATAAATTCATTAGGTATTCTTGGAAATAATTAAGAATTTTTATTTAAAAATAAGCAGAACGTATTTAAATGTGACACTATTCCTTGAAATTGATATATCTTCTATTAGCGTCACGCAAATAAAAACTGCATAAGTATGTGTGTCACTTTTTGACCTGTCACTGTGTACATTATCTCAGCGCCATCTAAGATTGAATTTATATTGAGTACGTGATAGAATTTACACACTAGGAGTCACAAGCATATAAGATAATTTATATTACTTTTGACCATATGTTATGTGTACATATTATAATTAAATTGAAAATATAAACAACATGAATGATATAAATATTATTGAGCATTCCAGGAAACATGTTTGTTTCCTTGTTAAAAAACAATTATAAAGTAGTATGCATCAAAAAACTTAATAATAAAACAAAGATCTCAAAATTTAGATACTTTTTCTATAATTGGACGATGAATTATAAAAAAATATTCTTCAACAGTTTTCGGAACCTGCTATTTTTCTTATTATGAGTCACTGAAGTCGGGTCATGATACCGCTTGAACTTTTTGGCTCACGTTTTTAGTATCTATACTTGTGTGTGTGCGTGTGTGTGTGTGTGTGTGTGTGTGTGTGGGTGTGTGTGTGTGTGTGTGGGTGTGTGTGCGCGTATATGTGTACGTGTATGTATATGATTCTATATGTATTCAATAATTGACCAGTGTTTTTATGTTCATCAATCATACATTCGCATAGATGAATGTTTTGTCGTTATCATTCCATTATAATCAACGATGGGATAAAAAACAACGTAGAAAGAATCATGTATGTCACAAAAAAGTCAATAATTCATAACCGGTTAAAAGCGGAAATTTTCAAAAATGAATGTTATTGAGAATCAACAAACAAGAAAAAAAAAAACAAAAAAGAATGTCTGACGTCAATAAGTAAAAAATTTTTTATATTTTATTCAAAGTTAAACTTCATTAAATGCACATTAAAGTATACTCTGAAAACCTTAAGAGTTTTATTATTTTATGAATAACAGTTTGTGTACATGTGAAGCTGCATATAAATGTTTTAAATAACAATTTTAAATGAAATTCAATTACACTTACTCACATACATGTTTAGATAACTATAATCATACCAGTTCTTTTTAGTTTACATTTGATTTCTTATATTTCTGAAAACGGAAATAAATAACAAAACATAAAAACTATTTAACTATAAATTTAATAGTAGAAAAGAATGAGTTGAAATAGTGTAAAAAGTGTTTTTTAATTATTTTATAAATTTTTAATAATATAATAATAAATGTAAATCAAATGTATAAAGAAATTTAATTTACTTTACTTGCTTACTTTACTATACTTCGGTACGTTTCATTAATGTCACAATAGAAATTTCACTGTCATCAAAAAACAATGCCGTTACTGACAAATCTTCGTTTCCGGTGCAGTGCTAGCTGACAGGTTTAACAATGTGTCACATTGTACTCACGAACTGTAGTTCTCGAACTTTTCTGTAGCACGTGTTGAACTAAAAGCCAATACAAGTTGTGAAATTTATTTATTTAAAAGAGATTTTGCTAATAAAATATGTTATTATATATATATATATTTTTTTTTTTTTTGAAGATTCTATTTTGCAAACCATTTGAAGATATAATTATTTTCATTATTTAATTTTCCAACTAACAATGGTTACTTCTTTGTATATGCAAAGTTCAATTATTCATTGAATATATTTATTTTATATATTTAATATTTTTATTTAATATTATATAGATCATTGATATTCAATATAATACTGAGTATTCACCAAATTTAGAAAACAAAATTTAATACAAGGGATTTCTCTCAACCATATGTAGTATAATGAAGTCCATTCATATATATAAAATGTATAGCAATAAATTTAAATTAAGAAATTGAACAATTTATATTTTAATAGTTCATAGAAATTTCAATACTCCGCTTCATGTAAGAACCGATTATAAACATAGCAAAAAAGATTTAAGCTGTTCAGATAACACAACGAAAATGAATACCAAAACAGCCTTTATATTGTAATTTTATTTAATATTTTCCCATTACTTTGAAAATTTATAAACATGATTCAAATCACGGAAGTACCTTCATTGACATTCAAAAAAAATGTTTCTCAAAACTGTGTTACTTCTATAAACGACAACGAGTTAACTGTTGACCCACTTCCGCGAGTTGAGTCCGATGTTTTTAAACGGCGGATTTTCTCCATCTTACCTGTGCACCTTCTTTGAATCGCTTGGTTGAACTCCATTAATCAAAATTTACGGTATTTGATTCATGAAACTTATCGAACCGACAAGTACAACAAGACCTATTAAAACAGTACTACTACGTTTTGTAAAAAGTTCACAAAAACAAATTCTTCTCTATTTTTATAAAGATTTATATATAAGTATTAGGTGGTGGGTCGTTTGTAAAATGCTTTTATTAAAATAAACTTATTGTTAGTATATTTATATAAATTATAAATTATAGCCTGCGAAATGAATGAATGAAAATACTTTTCCAGGTAATGACCAAAATTCTCAAACATTATTAATGACTTCGGCGTGTTTTACTTTACAATGACAAAATGGACATTGATAGTCTTTGTCATTTATACGTTTACATTATATGGATCTGCTTTCACTCAAGAAGTTTGGAACCGCGTTGCAAATGGCGGTGACATCGATGTTAATGAAAAATTTGACTTCAATGATGGGTCTTTGTATTCATGGTCAGGCCCAAATGCATTGGCGAGGTCAACGTTACTTGACCGCCAAGAACGACTCCAATATAAATGTGATAAGATAACAAAAAATCTGCCAGTTCCAACGTTCCAGGATTCTGATAAATTCCGTAATCTTCTAGTGGATGAAGAACACAAATTACTTTACTGTTATGTACCTAAGGTGATTTAAAAAAAATTCTGATTATAGTAAAACATTTAAACCGAAACATTTATTAATATAATAAAGACAAATACATAATTATTTAAGATCAATGAAACCTTCTTTATTTCAAGTAATTCGCAAGAATATAAGAAATACTGAAAAATAAATGCAATTGTTGTTATCATATTTTTCTGCCTTTTTTTGAGATTAATATACACTTATGATATAAAAATAGGGCTGTTTTTCAAAAATACTTGTATTCTAATAATAAAATGAAAATCGTACGATTCTTTTTATTTATAAAATACATGCTACACAAATGTCAAAGTTAAATGCTTCATACAATAAAAGTTATAACCGCAAATAAAATTCATTCTAAGAAGTTTCTTTCTATCTTGTCAATTTAAGTGAGAAAAATCATTTTAATAAGTAATTTTCCGTACACAGGTAGCTTGCACGAATTGGAAACGCGTACTGATGGTCGCTACTAGAAAATGGAAAGGAAGCTCACCGCTGGAAATTCCAGCGGATTTAGCGCACGCTTCTGGCACCTTTAAGCGTCTTAGCAACTTTACAATGCCCGAGATTGAGGAAAAACTGGCTACCTACAGCAAACTGATAGTGGTTAGGCATCCACTCGAACGTCTGCTTTCAGCCTACAGAAATAAATTTGAGACGAAGCGTGAAAGAAGTCCCTCATACTTTCAGTCACGCTTCGGCAGAAAAATAATCAAGGTATATCATCGTACAGGATAGTTGGTCTTTGAACTCGCTTTTTCAGTTTTTGTTTCTTGCAAATAGCTCTGTAATTTGTTTCGTGTAACGATGTTCGTTGAACATCTGAAATATTTTCAAAGCTAGAGAGTTTCTATTAAATTTATTCTCCTTAGTAAATACTACTGTTTATGTATTTACACATTACAAAAATAGTTTCAACCAATACTTTTGCTTTAAATAATAATGAATTAAAATAAACTTTTAATTAAAAATTAATAATTATTTACAGAAATATAGGCACAACCCCACTCAGGAATCACTGCAAAAAGGAGATGATGTGACTTTCGGAGAGTTTGTTGATTTTATAACGGAAGATAATGAAAACGGGACTCGAAATGAGCATTGGGAATCCATCGCTGAATTGTGCCATCCATGTTTAATCAATTATAATCTTGTTAGCAAATACGAAACACTTGCAGAAGATGCGACTGAAGTATTAGAAAGAATTAATGCTAGTTCAATAATGTAATATATATTTAAATTTTACATGACTTTTTATTTTCTAAAAATAAAGTTGTCGCTCTATTTTAAATCAAAATATTTATTCTTGGCTTTCTGTTTACAGATTTCCAGTAAGACCACAAAATAGTGAACCCACGGCAAAAATACTGGACAAATATTACTCAATGTTAAGTTTTAGCCAATTACGTGACTTAGCAGAACTCTACCAAATGGATTTATATTTATTTGACTATTCATTAGAACAGGTTCTCGGCTTTTCAATTGCTTAGAATGAATACTGTAATGTAATATATTCAACTGAACTATTTTTTGTTGTTTTATTTCATCATGCAAGCAATTTATAAAAGAGAGCGTCATGCATTGAAATTTTTATATTTTCAAGATTTCCTAAATAGTATAACAAGTAACCTAGTTTTTTATTTTTACGAAAAAAAATTGGTTGTAAAAAGTATTAGTTATTTATTTTTATTCAATTAATAATTATTATAATTATTGAATTTGAAAATTTTACGTGTATTATAATTGTAAAAAATATTTCATAGTTTATTTAGGTAGAAAAATTGACATATATTATAGTTGTAAACATCTATTAGAGCTATAAAAGTACCATATAAATATCAAAATGCGAGTTCACATGTGCCAATGTAATAAAAATGTGTATAGTATATTTTATATCTACGGCGTATTTTATTAATTGAAACTTTGGGTACAGATCTACAGAATTTATTTATCTTTAATACTAATAACTATTAGTTTAGTTATTACCATTACTTGCTTGACATTCCAAAAGATAATATATACCTGATGCATGTAAAATAAAAAAATTAAATTATATTTATTAGAAAAAATTACGCACATGACATTTTAGAAATAAGTTTATAACACAATTATCAATTTTAAGTTTGTTTTTTTATTTATCGAGTAAAAGAGAGTTTTACTTCTTTCTTTATACGAAAAATGGAATACATAATTGAGACAATAATAAAATAATTTATTTTTGATAATGTCATTAAATTATTCTTACATTAGTCGAATTTTCTACCACAAATGAGTGCCATTAAAAAGTAAATTAAATGAATCAAATACGAATGTGTACAAACTATTTAAATAAATATTTCAACCAATCAGAAATATACAAGTGTAAATATGCCATAATACTACAGTGTAATATAATTATTAAATAAAATTAAAATTCTCATTATTCAGCATAAAATTATAGTCTCCTTTGTATTACTTGTTTATTAAACTTTAACATTATCTACGTGGTTTTAGTAATCTTAAGGAAGTTTATAAGAGATCTGCTTGTACATTCTTTGATATGTGATATTTTAATAATTGATTTTAACAAATATAGTTATCATGTTTCGAAATTTATATTCATTGACTATGAAAATAGTAAATCTTTAAAAGGAAAACCTAGTGAAACTTAATATACACTTTCAAAATTGTAACACTTAATAAATAAAGTTGTAATAGAAAAGAAACACTAGGAATTCTAGTCAAATGTTAGTATAATTCTAAAAACTGTGTATGCGGCAGATATATTCACGCCAACGAGAGCAAGAGGAAAGATGCGCTTTAGAGAAACAGGAAAAGCCTCGGAGTGGGGAGCGTATGCGCTTCAAAAGTTTACTCTTCAACCATAGCAAACATAAAGCAAACTACCAGGCTTTAGTAAGTTCAAATTTATGTGCACCATCAGCTCAGTACAATTATCTTACTTAGTTGCCTTCTTTTTTAATTTTGACTTTAACATAAATTTAATGAATGTGATTTGGATTTTCAATTAAATATTTTTGACATAATTTCTAAGAATAGCCAATTTATATTTTTAAAGAAAATACCTAAAATTACATAAAATAAATAAAACAACGATGCGGTTGCTTTAATATTTCAAATAGTATATGTCTTTAAAATAGAAAAAAAGGTTCGTCAATCGTCTTCTGTAAAGGGCTATACTATAATTTTAAATAAACAATAATAATTTCTTTGATAAATAATATATTTGAGTTTGTTTACATTTTCACATGGATTGATTGTATGATTCTAAAATGGATACATACATACTCAATACTGCGTTCTTATACGATTTAATATTGAGTGTCAACTCAACAATCAACGTTTCAAAGTTGATTATCAAATAATGAAACTGAGTTGATTTTGGGCCTATACTGCCTTAATTAAAAAAAATATTTTATTTTTGTTTATAATAATAAAGATAACAATAAATTTGTTTCCATGAGTTAGAAAAATTGCTTAAATTATTATATAATTATTTGTTCTTTTTAATATTTTTCACCGAATCAAAGTTAAATTTAATTTTTTTTAAATACTTTCAATAGTTATTATATTAACTCAAATAATTACAAATTTCTTATCGATAGAAGGAACATAATTATTATTAAAATAACGACTTTGCAGTTCGTAATAGACAACTTCATTTTAATTGACAAAAATAAACTGTTAATTTTCCATTACAAATTTAATTTTCCAAAGGCCGTGAAAGCTTCTTGTTATGTATCACTAAATAAATAGGAACAAAAAGTTCAAATTAAAATTCCACTAAATATCCTCTTTCACACCCACTAACGTACGCACACACACAAATACCCACATTAGCCCACTGTAGATCCACGTGTGTAAAATTAAATGCAAAGCCAGCTCGCACGATGGTAAAGAGACGTCGGATGATGGACAGCGATTTCGCAAAGGTGAGGGGGGGGTGTATAACGCCACAACTCAACCTAAATTTTCACTGCTCCTCCAGAGCAAGCAAAAGCAAAGGGAAAAGATATATAGAGGGGCAGAGGCGCAGAAGAGCACAGAAATAAAACGCGCAAGCGGGCACGTGCGCTTGCTCGCGCACCGTACCATCCGTCAAACCTCCGCCTCCCAAAAGAGCCGCACACGCGCTCGTGCCCGTCAGAGATGCGTCGATTGAACTTTATTTATTGTTCAAGCGGGAACGCACGCGCGCATAGTCTGACGACCAAGCTGTAATCTCACGAGCGTATGCGCGCACGTATCCAAGTTATATGAATATGTGTATATGAATGCGAAGCTGGTGGTGTAAGACTTGCGCGCGGTGGCCTCTGGGACGCTAAAATTGAAATCGAATTAGGATAAACAAACAGTGAGTGTGTATATGTGTATACGCGCGTTTCTTGCTGTGAGCAATGGCCCTATATCTCGAGGCTATTCCGTTTTATTTTGTCTTTGCGATTTCGGAATTATGCGAATATCGTATGTTATGCAACGTGCATTGTAGAGCATTTTCATAATTTGTTTGAACTCAGATAATGTAGTATTGCGCGAGTAAGAATGGAATAGAGTTTATAATAATAGTACTGAGAAAAAAATATAGTCACGCTTACCATAAAAGTACTATAAAATATAGCTTTATATGGCTACGACCTTATTTTATAGTAAAATATGTAAAGAAAATGGTAGTAGAGGTAGCTATAATACATGAAAATATTTTAAAAGCAAAGGTGAATATTAGAATTTACTAAATCAATATTGTAAAGTTTGCCTAAAACCTTCATTCAATGTACTATATTTATTGCTGTTCATACTAAATGTTCTTATTTTCTATACTAGGTTGTATTACAATTTATATATGGTACAAATCATTCAAAATAGTGGAAAATAAAAAAACAAATTGACATTTAATAAAAATAAATTTTATTTTTTATTTTTCATGTTTAATTGTACAATATAATATTTTCGTTTTTTGCGTAGTAAATAAAAGAAGGTTCAATATTCGCAATTTTATCTAACAATACTAATGGTTCGTCTTCACTTTCAATAACTTCAGGTAAACTTAAATGTTCACATATGGAACTGTTTCGTATAATTTGCAAACCACTAAAAAATCACGAAGATACACTGTGTCACGGAAGCTTTTTTTATATATAGAAATAATTTTACCAAATATAAACAAGTCTTCCAATTCTAATAGAAGAATTACACCCTTCATAATTTTAGAATTATTTATTTCAACTCTTTTTAATTTTTCAAAATTCTCCATATTGATTTTGTATTTTACAAGAGTTTCAAATTCCTTATCAAGTGAAACGATTTTCTCGCATATACAGTAGCTAGTCTAATCGTACAAGTCGATTTCTAAGAATTTGCTATCTACTAAAGGACGCAAATGTTAATACGTTGTGCTTATCGATATAAACTATGTAAAGTATTTACGTTTATCATATAATATATAGCAATAATTACTTAAAAAAATATGGTTTTATATGACTACGACAATAAAATCTAGGAACGAATACTTTTATTTCTGTTAAATGTTACGATAACTACTGCTAATTTTGATACAGGGCTTTTTAATTCTAAACTATGTAGTATTGTTAAAACAAGAATAAAAATATGGTAAAAACTGTTTTTCCACGTAGTATAATTTAAATTATTACATAAAGTTCAATATCCCATAAAATGTAGCTTGCCGTACAAAAATTTAGTTACTATAATTTATAGCTGTTGAAACTACATCGATATATTTATCGTTAACATAATATAGTTTATCTGATTAAAAAATGCAGAGAAGACAGCAATATTAAATTTTACTATACAATATAGTTAACATTACTAACGTCTTTTTTCTCAGTGAGTTAATAATGATAGAGAATTTGAATATTGATGCTGTGACTGGTCCAACTATCTATGAATTAGTTTTTATTGATGAAATATAAAAATAATCCTTTCATTTATTCACATTACAAATTATTACAAAACGTCGACAAAATACAAGTATTGTCAAAGTATATTCAAAAGTAAATTACTAAAAATAGAGTGTATTGGGCGAAAGTGAAAAAAATAATAATGAATATTTTAAGGCGAAACATTAAAGACAAAAAATTATGATGCTCCTGTATTTATAACTTCCTGACTACTAATTGATTTAGTGTTACGGGGACATAATATCGTAAGCAAGGAATTTTCGTAAAAGTTATACGAGGTACCTCTGTTTTTTTTAATACGAAGTTGGAGATCTATAAAACTCTAAAAATTAAAAAAGCTTAAATTATGATTTAATTTTCTATTTCAAAACACAGCTAGAAGTAATTTACAATAATTTATAATATTTTCGAAAAAGTAAAAGTTGAAATTTAACTGAGAATTTGAATGAGAATCAATAAAACACATAATGCTACTGAGACTGATTCATCACGGTACCAAACAATTTCAGCCACTGTATAAATCATTATTGTAAGACCTTTTTGTGAATCGCTTATTAATTTAAAAAAACTGTTGTTTATTTAAATAAAACTATTTTTTTAGTAACTAATCGTCAACTTCATAGTGCAATATTGTAGAAAAATGAATCATAATGTGCAAGAGTTGAATATCAGTTAACTGATAGTAAGTATTTATTAACATAAAAGAGTAATAACTATTAAGCTACTACACGAACTTATATCACTTTCAAGGGTACAGTTGCATGACTTCACTTCAATGAAATTTCGTTCAGTTCTGCAGAAAATAGAACTTTACAGAGGACTGTTAAAAATATATAAATTATCCCAAATTTTATAAATATTCAAGAATCATGATTAACATTTTTTTCATAGTGACACTACATATCTGTCTAAGTGGTACGTATTAACCCATATTTTTTTATATATACGTCTTTCACTTTTGCGCATATTTCCATAGACAAATGGAGCTACTACGCAGTGTCAGTAGACCTACTAGTATAATCATCTTTGGTATAATCAACATATTGTAAAAATTATATTCTGTACTTATTTTTTAAATTAACTAAGTTTTATATTTTAACTGCTTATTTAGTCGGACAAGAAATTCACGAAACTTCACTTGTACGTCGTCGCATTGTACCAAATGGTTTAAATCGTTGTACTGAGGGACCTTCATATTTTTGCCAATCTACTAGGTGAATTGTTATTAATTTTTATATATCACATAAAAAATAATAGTATAATGAATGCGATTTCTTATCCTAATTTTCTAGGCTTATGAAAGCTTGTAATGCTGAAATATACTGTCGAAATCGAATGAGAAGTAGGAAATTCACTTTTTACCTGACAATTTTGTCAAATAACACTTTATCTTTTAATATTAATGTGTAACATGATTCGACATTTGTTTTAGCTAAATCTAAAGAAAATATTGCTGCCATTGAATCATTAATTATTCCACATAAGGTTGTACCTAACGGTTTAAATCGCTGCACTGAAGGTCCTGCCTATTTTTGCCAATCAATAGAGTATGTACCATACGATTTTTTTATTTTTTAACAGTCATTTCGTGATTTATTAAGTATTTTTTATCTAACCATGTTTTACAGACGTATAAGATCTTGTAAAGCTGAGCAGTATTGCAAAAATCTAATAAAGAGTAAGTAAATTATTTTTACAAAAAATAAATTTATTAAGATTATTTTTTCTAGAAAAATTTGTAAATAATTTAAATTACAAAATCCGTAGCTAATGAAGATTCAGTTGAACCTATAATAATTCCAAAGCACGTTACGCAGAATGGTTTGAATCCGTGCACTCAGGGACCATCATATTTTTGTCGTTCAATTGAGTAAGATTTTCTAAATAAGTTCCACGGCTAAGTTATTATTTTCAAATTTTGTATTGATTTAAATTTTTAATTACAGAATTGCAAGACAATGTAAAATGGAAAAATACTGTAAAAAGTATCAAGAATAAACTTTGAGAAAATGTTTTGTTATTATTAATTTATTATTAAATTGATACAGATTACGTATAAAGAAGAGTAATAATAAAATTAGCTTTTGTACCTTTGATTCTGTTTGTCCCACTAATTGTACAAAATACCATTTTTCGAAAAATAAAATAATATATTTTCTGTTTTGACAATAATTTGATAATTTTATCATAATCATTGTTCTTATAAAAGTATATTCATAATTTTTTATTTATATAGCTATACGTAAATATCGACCAAATTTAATGAAGTTTTCGTGTCTCGCAGTATACTTTGACCTTCAGTTATTACTTTTTTGCAAACTCTGTTACAGCTCTAATCATTTATCACTATTTGAAAATTTAATATTCTAATATTTGTCTCTACTGCCTGGACATTTTAAGAACAACGGTATGTAAACCCAAACTATTTTTACAACACTTGTAGCTGTTACTAACAAATCTTTTAATAAAAATGAAAGCACGGTTGCACATAAGACCTTTTTCTAATGCAATTAAATTTACTATAATTAAATGGAAATATTTTTCGCAAAAATTATTATATACAGGCAATATAATTTATCTAAAAGTTTCATTTTTATTCAAAATACCTATTTTATGAAGAGTAAAAACAAAAATTTTATTTTGATTATTTCATTGTAAATAAAATCTTAAGTAATTAATAATCTCATATATATACACAAAACAATATTTAATACTAAAAAGCGTTAGAACAAGTTTTGATGGTTACTGTTTATAATAAGATGATTAATTAGCATTGTAAATACTGATTGATAGATATTATTTCTATATAATAATGTTAAATATGTTATACAAAGTATTGTAAATTGAAGGCGATCCTCTTCCGGTGTTACAATATGTAGCTTCAATACAAATCGATCAATTGATCGGCCTTTAAAGCGCGTACAAAAAAACCGAGTCGAAGGTCGAGCTAGAACTTTTCACGGTAGAATTAGCAATTACGACGTAGAATAATGTTGGTCGCTGAACCGCAGAAGCTTCCTTTCGCTCTTGTTCAAGCTTTGCCGCCAATGAAAATAACTCCCACTTTTTAATATTCTATTTATTATCGGATCACTGGTACTCTTTTTACGTTTTTTCTATTTATTGCACGCAACTGACGTAAAACTTTTGTTGTACGTGGCAAAATATTGTAGGATAAAAATAAACTCAGAAAAAAAATTATATTAAAAGTGATTTACGCAAATGGTGTAACGTACGCTTTTAACCAACTACGTCATTTTATTTCACAAAAATATATATTCTATACAATTTTCTAACTAGTGAAAGTGTAAGTGCATTGAATTTCATCAGAAATTCTAAAAAAAAATAGCTTATTTACAGAAACATCGGCAACGCAGGCACGCACATCCTCACATGAACATACATACGTAACGCAGGTACGTATATACTATGCTGTTGAAAGAAAATGTTTAAAGTATAAGTTTTTTAACCAGATTCCTGTGTAGAGTAAAGCACTACAAGATTTTACTTGGTTTGGTTGAACCAGCAAAATCATTGTATATTTAAATCATCTTCAATGCAATTGTTAGGAACGAAAACTCTGCTTATTTTCGACGATTGACATCAAATTAGAGATGCATGAAAAACAAGAAATCTTTTATATATATATTCGTATACCATATCAAAAATATAATCTGATTATCTTTAAAATGATTCAAGAATATCGAAAGTAGAGAACGAGAAAAAAAGAATTCTTTTATGTATAACTTTTCTTTTATTTTATGGCTTGAAAATTGTTTTTCTTTTCTGATCTGATGAAATAAAAGTACTTGTACAATCATATTTTTACTAAAACTAAAAATATAGTGTGGTGTTTAAAATTAAATTGAATTTTATAAAAATAAAGTTCGAAAGTGGAGGGAGTAGAGGAGTTTTCTTAGAGAGGGTATGAGTGTGTAGGTGTGAATGAAGATGTATGTATGTAGGTGTGTTTGTGCGTCCTTATATACGTCTGTGTATAAATGTATGCAGAATTAACAAATATATTTTATGATTTTGCTAAATTATAGTCATGAATTCGAAATAAAAAGTAATAAATTGGACTTACACATAGAATTCGATGTTTCAAAATAAACCTGCAGAGCAGTAATTTTCCGTAACACATAAACTATAACATATAAAATCGTTTGACTTGAATATAAAAATAAAATTCTTTAGAAATCTGTTAATAGTTTTTATGGCGAAACCTAAAAATGATATATGTCGTGATTTGGCGATTTCAGTATTTTCCGCAGTGAAAATTCTTATGAGCTGAGACTTCATTTAAAAAAATATTAGTGGAAATTTCGACATAGCGCGGAGCAAGAATTAATATAAAAAATATTTCTAATGTTTACGGAAACTATTGACACTCTGTGCGAGGTGTACTTCTGGTCAGGAACTCGTTTTATGATAAAAACAATACTTTCTGGCAAAAATAAGAAATCTTACATACGTCACCAGTTTGATATATACTTCATGTTCTTATACGCAATAGTTTGAAAAATAAAATGTATTATAAAAATAAAAAGTTAAAGAATTCAAAGTAAATACAAGATTTTCTATGGAATTAATTTTCTTTTACATGTATCATTGTTCTATAATTTTAAAATATGAAAATGAAGCTTCAAGCATTGGTGAACATATTCTTTACTCTGATTTAAGAGAAAGATTATAAAAATGTGACAGACACATCAGTTCTCCCAATAACTATAGTTTTAAAAGCTTTTGGATAGAGTACGTCAATGCTTTCATATCAATACTGCTCACTCATATTATCTTAGAATACTGTTAGCAACAAAAGCACATAAAAATATAAAGGTTCAATGGTATTTCTACAAGAAGAGACTAGAATCCAAACCAAAATTACTGAATTACTTGTTTATTGACATTAAACAATTGATATTAAATCACAGTGTTTGGAATTTAAAATTTTTATTAACCTTATTTATATCATATACCTATATGCGTGTATATATAGAAAAACAAATAAGCGTTAAAAAATAAAAAAAACTTAATTTTAAACTATAAATAGATTGAAGACGTTTTTTTCCAAAAAATAAAATACTTAGGACGCGTAAAAAATATAATGGTTAATTGTTTTTCTCTGGGAGTTTTCGTTCCTCTCCATTATTCAGTTTCATCGGATACATCACATCGTATCAAGCCGTAATGGCTGTATATATAACTCGTCGAACGGTAACTAACAAGCTTGCGCGCGCCTCATCGATTCCCCGAGTTTTTCGATCATTTCTGTACTCAACGGGTGGGAGAGTCGCTGCCGCTGCCGTCGCCGTTGTGGCGATGATGCGCAACAGCGCGCTCGGAAAAAAAGCTCTGCGGACGCTCTTGAAAATCGAAGGCAGGTGGGAGGGGAGAAGAAGATATTTCTCTCTCCTGGAAGAGGAAGCCACGGCGCCAACTCCTAGCGTTCGGCTGTCGAGCTCCAGTCTCCGTGCGACCGTCGGGCGATCCCCCAGGCTATTTTTTTCTATACAGTTCAGAGTCTCGCTCGGTTGAAGATACGGCCGATTTGCCGCTTGTTAGCACAACGTTGATAGACAGACACTGCCGGTGGGTTGGTCTGCTTTTTTCTCTCTACTTGTTTGCCGAGCCTAGCTTGCAAGTTTCGTGTATCGTTTTAGGACGATCTAAATTACTGATCTTTTTTTCGCATTTTAGATTTTATTCTTATATTTTTTTTTTAGATTTTTTAATTAGTTACTGTTTCATCAAAGTTTACAATAGTTAACGTGTGTGTATAAAGAAATATTTCTTGTTTTAAAAAATAATAACTTGTGTTTCTGTCAATAAAGATATGTCGTCGGGTATAGCATCACAGAAGCGAAGAAGTTCGATCAAAATTCCAGTACCGAACCATGAGGGACAAAACCTTCTGACAACTTACTTGATCCTTATTCTACTGCTTATCTCGCTCTATCTTCTTTATTCGGGTCTCTTTTAAAAAGAGCAGATACACAATCATGGTAAGTAAATTTTAAAATTATCCGAAAATCATACGAGTATATGACAAAAATCTTAAACTGATCAATAACTTTAGATTAGTGAACTATTAGATTAGTAAATGTGGTAAAGTACTGCTAAGGTAGTGTATGAATAAACTGTTTTTCTTTTCATTTTTATGTTGTTTACGGGATAGAAAGTTACTTATAACTTACTTTATTGACCGAAATCGATTTTTTTTTGTTCTCCTTTTAATAAATTATAACTATTTTTAACTTTGATGTTGGAAATTTCTTGTATAATATTTTTAAATTATAATCCAACCTATAAAATAAAGTTAGTTTTTAAATAACAAAATGATTCATAAATTTTTATATATAAATGTGTTCAATCAATGAGAATTTTACGCAGCATCATAATTAAAGATAACACAATGTTGTTCAAATGACTGTTTGAAAAAATTAATCTTTATCTCGAAACTAGCTACGTTATTTGTATAATTATTTAAAACTGTAAATGTGATATTGTAAGTTTACTGAATATTTAGAAAAATAATACTAGAGAAACTAATCAACATCATTTCAGGGTTGAGGCACGTAGCACGACGATAGGAACGCACATGCCAATGAAGCGAGATACCATCGATTAACTTCCATCTACCATCACCATCGGCTTCTCTAAAAGCAGTCATACGAAAGATCATTTCATTGAAAAAATGGCATCTTATCCCGAGCTTCACGGAAACATTCACTACAATAGTGCATAAGTTAGAGTTACAAGTTCAAATGGAAAGTGCTGGAATTTAGTCATTATTCACAAGTATTCAAGACGTTACGCGAACCAGTACCCAACAAATGTCACCAATATTACCTCCCGTACGACGATTTTCACTCTGATGGAATCATTCGAAGCTTGGAGTATATTTGTGAGGCATATTTTCACTGGCAGTCGACGTACTTCTTGACCTTGTAACGATTACGCTCCAGCTTCTTCTTCTTTATTTTACTCATTATTTTGTTTTGTTTTTAAATCATTATCTTTTTTTAATTATAAATTGTTTTAAAAAAATGAAACTTTTGAGTTTGACAATAAAAAATATTTTGTAATAAAATGAACGTGTAGAAAATATCAAATTTTTTTGAGCGATCAAAAAAGTGCCATCAAAACGGCACGAATCGCAAGCCTATTTTTAAATATCAAAAGAAATGAGAGATACAGAACTCTCTTGGCATGCGAAAGTTCAAAGAAAAACACGAGAGAGGGTGAGATCCGAAAAATCATAAAGAATGAGATATCCCTGTCATTCCTTCGCGTATTCAACATCTCGCTCTCTATCCCGTGCGTCAAGAGTAATACATTTCCATCTCGATGTTCGTCTCGGCACAAAATCGTAAAAAGCTCCCAGATGAATTAAAAAAAAAAAGGTGAAAGTAAAAATGAAAAAAAAAATAATATGCGAGGGAGAGGCACATGGCCGCTTTTTCAGTGTGGGCGATCGGTCGAAAATAGCCGATACTTCCAGATACACACACACACACACACACTCGCAAGCTCTCGCACATCGTCGGCGGCCAACGGATAGAGAGAAGATCTATATTTTCGGGAGCCACCCCAGAAATAGACGCTTAACCGACCGTCGCCGTGCGTCCGGTCACGCGAGACGAAAGAGAAACCACCTGGAGAGGTAAGGAGAAGATAGCCGCAAACAGGAAAACACTAGAACAATCGGCAATTTATTAGGGTTGAAGAAATGAATAACTCTTCGTGTATAAATAAAGAGAGCCTTTGTTTTCAACAGTTATATTTAGGACTAACTAATAAATTATTATCGAGTAACATTTACACACGAATTTCAGAGACCATGATCATAAAATAACCAATTGAAAAATCTTTATCGCAATATATCTATTGACAAAGCCTGCAAACTATTGTAAAGTAACTTTTAGACTTACTATTTCTTAATGAAATGTTGTGATCTGACACCCGAATGAAACATAAAAGAGCGTATAGGAAAAAGAATTGTTTATAAAGTAATTTATACGTCAAGAAGAGATTTTAAAAGCCATTTCAAATGTATCATAATAGACTGTGCGAGTACTATCCCAACAAGATAAATAAATATTGCTGTAGGTGATTAAAGAATGGCAGATTCTATTTATACGTCGATATATTTTTATGTGTAAAATGCAAAATGTTAAAAAGTAGGTCAATTTGTAAAATTGTTATTTCAGTTGAAACTCTAAGTTAAAATTTTACATTTATTAAAATTTTGAAATTTGAATATCATAATTTTGATGTAAAATAAAATAATTATAGACGAATATTATTCAAAACTCTAGTTTAAAAAAAAACTTTTTAATGTTTTGTACTTAATTTGTGTTACAAGAATAATATTTTTTAATTATTATAGTAATTATTGATAAGATAACTTAATTTAAGATACTAGCAACAATTCCAAAGAAGCTTTCTTTATTATTTTTATATTATAACACAATTGCATTCAAGCAGTAAAAAAACACAAATACACTTCGGCAATAACACTGAAGAATCGCTTTCGTTAAATGAGTTCAATTAGTCTTGTTGAGTTTTAAATTGCAATGCGAACGATGTTTGCCAATGATGATGTCGCATTCCGCTTCAGTTCAGATGCTTTCATCGTTACAATTCGTAAAAATATTCTAAAACGTAACGAATAAATATAACTAGAAATGCTGTGAACATTAACAGACTCGAGTCTATTTTTGTGTGATTGTAATAAGTATAACAAAAGTCCCTACACTGCAAATAAATAATCTTTATTTTGTTTATAGATTCATATACTTATATTTATGCTTATTTACAGCTGCAAAATCAAGAAAAATTAATTAGTAAATAAAATAGATGAATATGTCGTAATTTTTTTTTAGTATGGTGTATAAATTTATTCTAAACATAATTGAATTATTTTAGAAAATTTCTAATATATTAAATTGAAAGTGAAAATTATGCCAATTCATTGACACCCCGTTTCCTGGAACTTAATTTATTATTATACTAAATCAATTCTTATTTTGGAAAGTAAGTAGTACGTATAGAAACAAACTTTCATTTTTATTTGAAATTTTGAGTGTAGATAAAAGAATTATTTATTCTTAGCTGATTATTGTTAATGTATTTTTTTATAATAATAATTCAATTTAAAAAATAAAGTTTATTATAGTATTACTTACTATTCTACTTGAAAGCAATACAGAATTAATTAAACAATTTTTATAGATTCCCACATATCAGAATTTTACACATTTTTAGTTTGTGTTATTTGAATTTGAAAGCATAATTGTGCACAATGGTTTCCAACTGTGTGTATATATGTGGTTGTGTGGTGTATGTATGTATATCTTGATGGTATCACAAGAATCAGTTCGTCGGTTTTGATTGGACACGGCTTATTCTATTCGCCTCGATGGAAGTTTTCGTTGTCGAAGAGTAAAAATATTTTTAAATTTTGCATAACGGTGTTTTTTTGATACCATCAAACTGCATTTGTTACTAAAAATCTGTGGTCGTTACAATCAAAGATATTTGAAATTAAAATTCTTTTTTTTTTAATTCATCGAAATACTTTTTACACTGTTTTGAGGCAAGACTTTCTTTATATTGTACATTAAATTTCAAGAAAAAATATGCGAACTAACAGTTTTTAATAAAATTGTATCTTTCTTCTTTTACGTGTGATTCAAGGTATACATACTTATTGAACTATCTATGATGTATCGACAACTTTTTATTTAAAGGAAAAAATAAAGTACAATAAGTTTTTACTAATAATATATGGTTCTTATTTATTAATGTAGAGTTCCTAGATTTTTCTATTGTGTAAGGGATTTTGTTATTCTTTTTCTTCTTTTTCCCTAATATAAATAATTAATCCACAATTTTTGAGACTACATAATAAATACCGGAGTACAAAATGTTTTCTCGGCTCCTACGACGTATGCTTGCTGAATAACTCGTATATCGCAACATGCCTTGTGCGGTCTTCGATCGTGAAGCCTTCTGCCGCTGATGGCGATGAAGATCCGCCGACAGTATCAGTGGATCAGCCGCTAAAGTCATTTGAGGTTAGTGTTAAGGTATTTGTGTTAAATAGAGAAGGCGAGAGGAGTAGCAATTCGATCTTACACAAAGAAATATCTACAAAAGTCGGAAGGAATACAATATTTAATAATTAAACATAGCTAATAAATACAGGACTCTAGCATTATTCTATCAGCCCACTTAGCTCTCCGTTTTTGTTGTAATTGGCTTAAGAAAATAACCTTATACTAGAACTACTAGATTTCTTCCTCTAGTTAGCTATCTAATAAATTAAAAGGCTCATTTATGTACCTCTCATCTCAGAAATTTTCCTGAAGAAGAAGCCACAATATTGCGACAAAAATGTGAAGACTATATTTTCTGTCTGTGCAACCAGTTAATCGAAAGGTTATCCGCAAATCATAGCGCAATAAATAAGTTAAAATCTCTATCTCCACATTTTGAATTGGCTAATGTAGGCAGACCAATTTTTCAACAGTTACCACTGGAATTTGCAGGTAAAGAATTATTATTCTTAATATAGCATATAAGGTCTATCTTACATGTAATTATGTAATTTTATTATTTATTTTTACGCATGTTTTTATAGATCACAATGTCGATCACGATTTACTTGAAAATCAATGGATCGAGTTGGGAATGATATCGATTCGTTCGGATGATGCTATTTGATTTCTCTATCTAACCTTGGCGGTACTTACTTAACGTAAGGGGAGTTTAATCTAGCTCGCCGCCTAGCGGATAGCCGAAGAAATTGCTAGCGCTCTAACTCAGTATGAGCACGCCGCAGCTTTTTGCGTTTCTCGAGACTCGGGACTGTTTATGCTGACGATCTTTGCCGCTATCTACTAGGCAGTGAGCTGGATCAAACTCCTCTTACTAAGTAACGCCAAGGGTAGATAAGGGAGTCAAATGACATCTTCCGCACGATTTTGTCATTGGTATCCAATGTCATTGGAATGTCGAACTACGAGGTGAGCCTCGTTTTTAGAATGTCTTTACATAATTGCAAGGCTTGGCTTTTCTCTTATTTTGACTTTAGATAAAGTCTTTCTGGCTTTTAAATGGATTCATTTGATTTCCTGGACTTTTAAGTAGACGTCTATCTATATTATTACGTAAGGGTTTCGCATGGGAATCCGGTCGTGATTGAGTGGATTTTCAAATGGATTTCCAATAACCTGTAGAGATTTTTACCTGGATTTTCAACGGTTCTGAAGCGAGTTTTATGTGATTTTAAACCGTTTTTTAAATGAATTCATTCGTTATCCTGCATATTTACTTAGGCGCCCAGCTATTATGCCGTAGAATTTTCGCATGGGAATCTAGTCATGCTTAAGTGGAATTTTAAATGGATTTCCAATAATCTAGAGATTTTTACCTGGATTTTCATCGAATCAAAAGCGGGATTTATGTGAATTTCACCCGAATTTTTAGGTAGATATCCGGCTATATAAGTATAAAATTGTTGCATGGAAATCTAGCCGTTACTAAGAGGAATATTAAGTGGATTTCCACATATCTCCAATCATTTATACCTAGATTTTAATTATTTCTTAAGCGAATATTACGTGGATTTAAACCCGTTTTTAAATGGTTTCATTCATTTTTCTGGATTTTTATGTAGACATCCAGCTATTTTTACGTATAGAATTTTATACGTAAAAATCACTGGACGTTTACATAAAAATCCACGAAATCAAAGGAATCCATTTAAAAAACGGTTTAAATCCACATAAAACTCGCTTCAGAACCGTGATGAAAATCCAGGTAAAAAATCTCTAGTTATTGGAAATCCATTTAAAATTCCACTTAATCATGACTGGATTCCCATCTGAAAACCTTATGTAGTAATAGATGGACGTTTACTTAAAAGTCCAGGAAGTGGAATGAATCCATTGAAAAACCAGTTTAAAGCCATGTAATATCCGCTTAACTAGCTTAAGAAATAATTAAAATCAAGGTATTAATGACTGGAGATATGTGGAAATCCGCTTAATGTCCCTCGTAATATCGGCTAGATTCCCGTGCAACAATTTTCTACTAATATCCCTGTTGAAAATAACTATGGACTTTTGCTACATGGTTTTACCACCTGGTAAAATTTTCTAAAATTTATATGTGTAATATGATCATTACCAAAATACAAGCGAGCATTACAAGCGAGCTTTAGTACGTTTAAAAATAGACAAAATGTTACAATTTTCGATATCACCAAAAATTATAAGCAGAACGAAAAAGGGAAATCAAGTTTTAATACCACGAATGTACTTATAATCATCGCAAGATGAAATTCCATTTAAAATAACAAGTCGACAATTTTCCGTTAGATTAGGATTTGCAATGACAATCAATAAATCACAAGATCAAACATTTAAACATATTGAAGTATACCTTCTATATCCAATTTTCAGTCACGGTCAATTATACGTTGCACTTTTAGAGCAACATTCAATCTTAACTTACGAATATTACTCACAAAAAATTCAGTTATAATCAATAAAGAGAATAACAATGATAACGGTAAATTATATACAAGAAAAGTTGTATTTAAAGAAATTTTATTACATTATTTATGTAGTATAATAATATTTTTAAAATAAAGTGCGCTGTGAAAGATTAGTGGCAGCTAAAATAATAGGTGCGCTGTGAAAGATATTCAATAGGGGCAGCAATATTTAACGAGTTGAAAAATCAGTAGAAGAATTACTACTAGTAGAGCTACTATTATCTACAAATATAATAGATGATATAGTCACAAAAAAATTGAATAAATTTAATATTATTTTTAAAAAATTATTAATTTTTATTTTTAATATTTTTAACTTTATGATAGAGAGAATGTAATGGTACAATACCTTTTTTATACGACTGAAGTTCAGTTTTAATTAAGTAGTTAATAGAATCACTTAAGTATTTTTTCCGTTGTTGTTTAATAATTTTCTTATTTTTGGCAGCAACATTTTTAGATACAAATGTGAAAAAAGTTTCTTTAATTATAATACAATAAGTTATATTATTTAATACATACACAAAAGATAAAGAATGTACAGAGAATAAGAGACTCACTTCTTAAAGCAGCCTTTTTCACAGGCGTTAGGCATTTCCGAGCAGACCTATTTGGTACACTTCGGTGAATTTTGATCACTTTCAGAGCTCTATTCATCAACTTGTCAGTACCCCATAGATCTTTGCTAATTTCCGTATAAACAATGAAGGTTTGGTTATTTCTCTGATTTCTTATTCCAAAGCATAAGTGCATCATCTTTGTCTGAAATAAATACAAATTGTTTAAATGTTTTAGAAATATTCTTAAAATTTTAAACTTATTAAGGGGGGAGGATACCTTTAATTTTTTCCCAGTAAAATTGTAATTATTAATAAAATATTAAGATAATATACTAAAAGTATATTAAATTTATGACAAAATAAGATAAAAATGAGAGTC
>JAWWEQ010028932.1:0-23860 GCA_035583055.1 Torymus tubicola
GAGCGTGCTCAAAAATGGCATTTAACGCACGAAGTATCATAAAATAATGTTCGATACTTGTGAGAAATGTGATTCTGGCTCGAGTGTGAGTTTGTCGCCTGAGCAAAGCGAGTGTATTGAAAAGTACTATTTTTACTTCATTTATGTGCATTTACTCGTCATTTTTCTCACCCTCGCTACGTTCAGGCAAGAAAATCGACTCGCATCTCTTATTATATTTACCTTTTTACGTTCGTTTGTAATATTTTAATAAATTTGCAGTATTTTGCGCACTTCTGTCAAAAAATAGTATACGCAACACTTGCGCAAGGTGATCCACGCACTAGTTGCGGAATATACTATATTGGAAGGTTATAGCGGGACCTATGCAAAGAAACTCCCCCACCTATCGTTTACTAAAATTTATTTTAATTTATATTTTGAAGGCCAGAAACATCACTGAAGTGAATTACAAATTGGTGAGATTAGTACTTGAATGGGTGACTATTTATTTTTTGGACAAATTGAACGTGAAGTATGGAGCAATACAGGTAATTATTCTAGAACCAGTATTTTTAATTAGAATTGTCTCACGTGTATTACTGTAGGTTTTGATGGCCCAACATTAATAATAGTGGCTGGATGCGTAATAGATTATTACAAGGTAGCAATAATAAACGAGGACATACGTAAAGGGAATACAAAAACTAAAGCTGTGAAAAAGTAAGCACTGGGCCAATAACCAAAGTGAAAATCATCAATTTTATTAACAGTTTAAAAAAAATTTTATATTTATGAGTATTGCTTACTTAATCAATAGTATTTAAAAATTCATAAATCAAAAACAGATTTGCTTTTTTGAAAACCAATTCATTTTTACGAACACATAATTTATGTCACTAAGCTTAGGTACAGTTAAAGAAAAAATGCGCTAAATCCCAAATCCTGTTTACTCTTACTCCGACGTAATCGAGTTTTAGAAAGCGAAATGAGTTGCTTACGCGTGGACGTGTGTGCAAAATGTCGGCCTCGCCAACACCTCTAAATCGAGTTTGTTAACCGATGAAACACAGCCGGACATTTCACTCTACTTTTTCCTCTCTAAATGGCATCGTACATACGAATCTTTATTCGTACTTTGTAGCACAACAATACAAAAAATCACAAAAGAATCGCAAATTTTGTTTTCCAAATTTTTTTTAAATTAAACTATAACAATAATTAAAAATAATATATATTATTATTACAAACCAATAAGAATCATTAAAAAATCGTTGTCAATAGCTTATGCAATATGGTTTTAATCGTCTATACTGAGGTTTACATAAAATAAATGAAAAATAATACAAGAAATTTTATAAAACTCTTTGAGTATGGTTTTTTGAAGCGTACAAAAGAATTATTTTAGAACTATTTACGTAGTTTAAATACATAATTTTGTTTATCGAATACAAAATACTATCAATGCCTTTTATTCTAAATGATTAAAATAGAATAATATAATAAATATATCATTCGCACGTCATGATCATATTAACAGTAAAAGGGAAGAATAAAGTATAGAAAATTTCGTTACTTATAAAAAACGTAAAAAATAATTATTCTTGATTGTAGATAATGGATTTATTAATAAAAGAATAAATAAAATAGACTATACGTTTTTCAAAGTTCGTAGAATGATAGGAAGAGAAGATCCACTTTCTTATCTAAATGTTAGTAACATAAACAGTGTACAAAAATTTTGTCCGGAATTTTCGCTACAGTCCACACAAGAAAAAAATAGCCTATATCCAATTTGACCGGATCTCCCCTATAATATTTTTTCACAAACTTATATTTGTGTTAATAAAAGGAGAAACAAGGTAAATCTGAAATTCCGGCGAATTAAACTAAATGCCATACCATCTTCCGTCGAACCTCGCTGAATCATGAATTTTTCAAAATCAAGTGACTCTTTGCGAACGATTCGAAAGTCACCACTTGCGCGCACTCTCGCCTCTGCATTGTGTCCTCCAACGTGAAAAAGGAAAACCCATCACCTCCGGAATGTCCACTCTGTCCGCACACCACCCGCTGCGTGGAATCTCTCTTCTCGCGTCCCGGAATTCTCCGAAAAAGCACCTAAAATTCCCTCTTTCCCTCTCTCTCTCTCTCTCTCTCTCTCTCTCTCTCTCTTTCTCTCTCTTTCTCTCTCTCTCTCTCCCTCCCGCCCCTATTTCCACACTCCATAGACACGCGCTCGCCGTCATGCGCGCGCCTTCGGGACGATAACACGGCGGTCGAACAGTCCCCTCGAGAGAGCGAGCGACTCCCAAAATCGCACAGCGCGCGCGAGAAGCGCGTATACACACAGTGTGTGTATATATATATATATAGATATATATCAGTGTCGTAGAGGTAGCGCGCGGCGCACGCCGGCGAAAGAGAGTAGTAGTAGCAAGAGAGAGAGAGAGAGAGTACACGCGCTTGCGGGGAAGAGCCGCACGGCAGTCGGGCTGCGCGCGCCTTCACGAGACCACCGCGCGCGCGTCGTCGTCGTCGTCATCGCGTGACAACCACGACGGCCAGCTATATACCGGCGCCTCGCACGCGTGCAGCCTGCGCGCGCGCTATTTACAAGCGGAGGAGACAACGCTCGCGATTTTGGTGTTTGCATGCGCATCAAGGAAGCACATAAGTGTGATATGCGCTTATCTACAAGAGAAAGAGCCTCCAAACTGTACGGTGAGTTCTTTTTTCTTTTTGCTTTTCAATCGTTTTATTTCTGTACGCGAGGTTTGTGCAATTTGCCGACTTAAAGAATGAATTTTGCCTGAGGCAAGTTCTTTTGGCGCGAGCTCTTGCATTTTTGTCGTGTTTTGAATGTCAAGTTTGTGGGAGCATGGAGTTGACTGCTGAAAGGATGATAATTTAAAAGGTTAGTTTTGACAGCGACAGGTGAATAATTTTTTATTGCCACAGAATTCATTTTAATTTATTTATATTCACATTTCAGTTTATCGTAGTATTTATTGCATTATACAAAAATTTAATGCAGCTAACGGCTTCAAAGTAGTACTGTCTAATTTGTCCGTAACTATACTATAATGCACGCATACAAAAGTATACGAATTGCCTGTACACACCCGTATTTATCTACTCCCAATGTGTGCATAAGGCTTATAATCAAAACTGAAAATCAAGTGTTTAAATAAATTATATTTTTTTATAAATGTTTATTTTTAGAATTGTAACCTTAGCAGAATGATATCTAGTAATATTTATTACATTTACTTGTGTCGTTAAATACTTAACACGTCAATTTTACGAGATGTTTATTGATCAATAAATTAGAAGCACTTTTTATAGAATAGAATTGAAGCTTTTCTAGCAATTGCAAAAAAAATTTTTTGAATTTACATTAATGTCATTATAATTTATAAGTACTTTTAATTCAATAAAAATTTTGCATAAAAATTTAAGTAATTATAAATATTTATAAATATTGCATTACATGAAATAGACACACAAATCAAATTATCACTTTGAATTTCAAAGTGATCAATCAAGTAGCACACGAGGGAAAAGAGCAGCAAATTTAGGTCAATTTACTTCTTATGAGTAATCAAAATTTCATTGATTTATTACGCGTATACTCAAAATCTTATGATATACGCACTTTTAAAAATACAAAACCAGAAGAAATACATTTAAAATTTTATTCTTTAATTTTGCTATCTTATTGTTTATAGAAGGTTACGATTGTGCAGTAAAACGTGCTTTGCAATGTTTGTCAAATGATTTGTCAAGTTTGTTTTATATATATTGAACATAATGTCAATATATACTTACTTATCATCGAATTTCCATAATATTGTCTAACCAACTAATATATATATATATATATATATATTTATTCTGAACTATCATCAGGTATAATATTGAATATATAGAATGATAAAATAATATATATCATATGAAAAGAATATATTCCTACATTTGGAAAAGCCGCGAAGACCCGTGCGATATATAAGTTCATTCCTGCTTATTGTTTGGCTTGACAATAGCTATATATTTAACCGAGGTTGTGAAGGAGATCTTGAAAATTTCTCCAGCGTCTTCATTGTTATGGACATCGGGTCTACCAGAGTGGCAGCAAAAGCGCTCATGCTGACGCCACAATCTCAGAAACTAGTTCTTTTTCGCAATCCCAAGTAGCCGCAATTATCTTTATCAATCGTCCAGTTAGTTACACATGACAAATGGCGCTCCCTGAAAACTCAACTCGCAACTTCTCTCACGTCGAACCCACTTTTTTTTTACACACGCGACAACAAAAAAAAGAATCTAACCACGCAGGAATCCGCAGCGCGCTCTTTGCATTCCAGCAAATAATTGACGACAAAGGCCGCGGGCATCTATTTTCTTGGAATCTCCGCGTGCGGTGCGAACGGGACGTGCCGCTGGCTATTTTTGCAATTACAGCTCGTGCGAACGCGGGTGCACACGGTTATCGGCGGAACTCCATAAATCTCGCTCCCGCGGCTTGCGTCCGCTCGTGTTTCGCAAAAAGCATCGCGACGCCCGTGTATTATAGTGTCGGCGTGAGTAAATCTCGCAGCCACGGGAGAATTTACGCTGTATGAATTACGTCTGCGACAGAGAAGCCACACACACCGCACGCTACGCGTTTCGGTTTCTGCCTGCCGCCTCGTCCATTCTTCGAATGTGTCCGCCCCTCTCGTCTTTGTTTCGCTTTTCGCGCCCCATGTGCGGGTTAATTGAGAGAAGGGAGTATATAGTGCACCGAAGAGCTGAGGGGTGATGAAGCAGGAATGCGCCAGTTAGTTTTCGCTTTTACGGGAATTAAAGTTGTATGGTAGACTTTTACGACGATGAAATAAGGTCTATATATTCTTGTAGTTAATAAAAGTTGTGTTTTCAGAAAAAATGTATTTCGTTCTAAATTTAGATACAATAATGTTTTACTACACGGTTTCGTGTTTATTTTCACACGAGACTTTGTTATAAAGTAAATGTTCTGAAGATAAAAAGAGATTTGTTAACTCAATTAAATATACGGTCCATCTTGAGATCAAGATCCAAGATTGCATTTCTTTTTTATTTATTTATTTTTATTATTTAAACGCAGTTGAATAAAACATTTTTACTTCAGAAAATGTTGTAAAGTATATTGAAAACAGTGCTTTAAAAATCTTTGATCTCGTTATATATTTTGTTTTTTTTATTATTATTATTGCTCTTCTAAATTAAATAGTAATTTTTCCTGCGATTCAACCCGAAAATAAAAGAAATATAAGGGGAAGAGTATTAACAAAACATACAACGATTGTCTCAAAGAAGTAAGTTATTTTGCTCGAAAAAAAACTGTTGAGAAAACAGAGAGTCGGATTGTCACACTAAATTAATTAACTTGTTTTCGAACATAACAAGTAAGCCAAAATAAACTGTTTGATGATACGTGACCACCAATGTGTGTGTGTGTACATATATATGTTAATTAATATAATAAAGCATAGAGTTGGAATGAAGCTTAAAAAAAAAATAAGTTTGCCGTCTGATAGAGTTTGATAGCATTTATTCTCTTGTGCCGCCAGGCTATTTACGATTGTAACCCTCCAACATGCAAAACAATAAGAAGATGGCGCAGATTATTTCGGAAATGAGATACACCTATAAACACTGTCAATCGTAACTAGCATAATGTTCACTCAATATTGTCATTAATGCTGCAATATTATGTCAAAATCTCATCGCTCGTAATAATAACAACACATTCTCTGAAGTTTAACGACCTCATGAATTACAAGCCGCATTTCGGCATAGTACATTTTAATACCAGCTTGGGGCAAATAAATTAATTTTCTCTGATACCTATGCTTCCCATTTTGGCACCCCATCATACACACGTCCAATCTCACCTAATCATTTCCCAATTTCATCCTTCTCGGGCAAAAACAACGGACCAATACATCATCCGCCAGGCAAACGAACTTCTTGCAGGTGCTTCTGCGCCAGACTATTAAATCCTCTTAGGCAGTCCGGAAAAACGAGCTCGCTTGGGATTGGCAGAGCAGCTTCCGACCGTAACGGAACCCTAAAAAGGATTTTGGCAAAAACCGTCGGTATTATGCGCCGTTGAAGGGTCACCACTTTGCACGAGCAATTGCCGCGGGTTACTTTGATTCTTCTGAGAAATCGGAAACGATAATTCGTCTAAGAGTAATAAAGTGGTAGCGGTCTCAACAGATGTCATACAAAATTATGTGATTTTTTTATCAAATTTTTTGTTGCTAATTACTGTTAAAAATTAATGAAAAAATTGTGATTCTTTTATGTGCACTTTGTAAATGGCGTTATGCTTCATTTGTATAAAGATGAAATGTTAATTTTTTTAAAGAATATTATTTCTTTAATAAATTTATTTCATGAAATTGTTACGTAACATCAAATATGAGTCATCATTTTTTTTTTAAACAGTTCCTAGAAAAACAATGTAAACCAGAGTCTCGTATAATTTTGACATTGCAAAAATTTGCCTAAAAACGTTTCATACTTTAGAAAACTTACTAAATTTAAAAAAGAGAACTACCTAAATTACATGTAAATAACGATTTTATCCACATGTAATTGTTCCTTATACGGTAGTCATTTGCATTTTTATTCACCGCTAAACAGGTTAAAAGTACGGGACAGGTTTTGGTATCGGTTAAGTGGCACGAATAAATGTCTCTTACGAGTTAAGAACGCACAATTCCCGCGAACATATATAGTCATCACCTTCTTTTTCAGACTGTTATAACTATAATGAGAATATTAAGCTTAATTTTGTTTCCACAAGATAATTTATTTTGCTTGTTTACAATATTTATGTGAGAAATTAAAACGAGTTTTTCTCTTTTATTAATTACACGCTTTAAATTATCTGCTTAATATTTAACACGTAACTTATTCAAGTGTATTTATATTTATGGAAATTTCTTATAACAGCAAAAGTTATTAATAGCTGTTTATGTCCTTATAAGTATATAAAAAGAAAAAGAAAAACGTAAAAATTTTAACATGTAAGTATAAAAAGAACAAACTCACGTAAACTATTTATTGACTGATAAAGATGAAACAATTCATCTGAATTCTTGGTAATCGTAGAAAAGAGCGGGAAACCATTTCACAGTCGCAAAGAAAACAAACTTTCATTTATTAGAAAACGACTTTTCAACTCTTGCCAGTCTGCCCGCTGCATATTATTCTTTATCAAGAAACTTACCCGCGCAATATTATCCTCGTTTTGCCGTTGTTCGTCTACGCCTGTATTTCAAGGGAATCTCCTTTCTCGCTCTGTTCGCTAACCTATTCCCATTGGCGCGAAATAAAGCCGCCGCTCGCAATTTCGTCCTCACAGCGAGGAAGAACTGGAAATTTTTTGTCGCAAGTATAAGCTGCTCGCTTGCAAGGAAGAATTATCGATGCTACAGCTGTGGCGTGAAGAAAGGAAAAAAAAATACGGGAAAACAGAGGACAAAGGGGAAGCTATTTAGCAAAAGGGAAGGATGTGTAACAGAGGGGAATGGATTTAATCGAATTGAATATTTAGAAGGATTTTCTCAGGAATCTCTATGATAGCATGATGACTGGGTCGTATCATATATACCTGCATTAATATTTATCTGAGCTGAGTGGAGCTGAATATAACAAAAAAAAAACATACGAATCTGTGAAACATTACGCTAAAGAATTCTTGATTTGCCTATAAAATATCTCATCGTCTTAGTATTACTATTGTATTATTATACCACTTAATTAGGGTAGCTCGATAAATTTTTATTCTATTTGTTCCAAATATTCAACAAATCTCGATTAAAAAAGATATAATATGATTTATTCTTCAAAATTTTACATACACAATATTAAATTATTCAATTAAAATTTATTTAAACAAAAGAAAAAATTGTTATTTTCCCCATAAAGGTCTATATTAGAAATTAGATTTTCGAAAAATAATTCTCCTTTTATTCATCCAGTAACTTTAACAAAACTTACCTTAAAAGTCACAGATTTGATAGATGTTTTTTCTTACTTTTATAAATTTCTGAAATCTGGATTAAAAAAAAAAATCTGATTTTTCTTAAACCACTACTTACTTCAATGACTTTACATACTTTCCGCTTAACGTCAACTTGAGTATTAATCGATTTTCCTTGTTGAGCGAAATGAAATATATTTACTTTATGACGCAAACCATTCACTTTAAAACACAAAACTTTAATGAAAACACTCCTTTTAAGTACTTCATTTTTAATAAATACTTCAGCAAAAAAGCAATTGCGCATGAGCTCTTACTTTAAGCCAACCAACTTAAAATTTAACCACAGCAAGTAGACAAATAAAGTACTTCGAAGGATTGTGTGTCCAAAACGGCAAGTCGCTCCTAGAAGCGGAGAAGCTCCTTTTAACAGCGTCAAAAAGGAAGAAAACGCAGGCGCGAAAAAAGCGCAAAGCAACTAGGGAGAGGAAAGAGTGAGAGAGAGAGAGAGAGAGGGAGAGCAGCTCGTTCGCACAAACGATGAAAGTTTCAGGACGTTGTGCGAGAGCAACGTTTTCTATACATCCCTTGTGAGGAAAAAGAAGGTTTTCTACGATAAACGACACAGCCGTGCTCTGCATCTGAATGCGATACGCGCTGTCCGTGCGATAGATGCCTTGCTGCACGGTGGTCGAGTGAAAGAGAACGCTTGCGCTTTTTGTAATCTTAATCATTTTACGAGACTAAAAAATATTGTTATGTAAATTGACTAATTTTTGACATGTTTCGCAAAATGTATGATATCGTTCTCGTGAAGAAATTTCGTTTGATATAAAGTATATTTACGTAACTAATTTTCACACAATATCAAAATTTCAATTCACTATTTTAAACAGAACTCATTTACAGCAATTTATATTACAATTTAGAATACTTATCAAAAATACAATAATTATAACTTTTTACCTTTATTGAAATTAATTCACAACATCATATATATATTTTAATTAAAATTTTTGTTTACGTCTTCACAAAAGATGATGGGCTTGTAATGTGTTATTTTGAGATGTTGTACTACACTTAAGATGTTATTTATGAGTTGTTCCTCTTCTATTACTGTTTCATCGCTTCTGTTTTAAAATTTTATTATATAGTATTTTTATCTTTTTAACTTTCAATATGAAAAATGAATTATTTTTCTTTATCTACATGCTCAAGCACATACGAAGACGTTTTTTGAAATATCTGAGCAATAATCTTGTATACCCGTAGTTCAAATCATAAACCAAAATTCAAACAGATTGCCGAGGCAGAGTTCCAAAAAGGAAGCGACGAAAGTTACGGATGAGTGGCTGTGCCCAAAACTTAAAGCTATTTTTCTGGAAACTTTATCTTTAGGTTACGGAAAAATCCAATAAAGTAATCTTTTTGTGACTCAGTGTGTCTATAAACAGCTCCAACAAGATTAAAAGTGTGAAATACTTTTCTGTAATGCTTTTCATGGAACGTATAAGATATACAATACAACTCGAAATATTTTATATTCTTAAGTTTCTTTGGCTCGTAAAATGCCGAACATAGATGTGTTGAAAATTTTCAATGAATAATTTAATTTGCCATCCCAATGAAGATGTCAGGTAATGAAAAAGTCTCCAAGCCACTCCAGTATCTAGTTCACTCAGGTCCGGCAAAGTGCCCTATCTCACCTCTATAATACTTAACTTGAAACTATCCTCTCTAACGACTGTAATAAACCCGAATGTTTCTTATATGTCGCACGCCGTATTAGGTATCTCTCACTCAGCTCACCGTGATGAGGTACGTCAACCATCAATCGCCTTTGCTTAACAGCTTCGTCGAATCTTTAGCTCCCGCCTGGCTCTTTTTCCACTCTATAATTTTATCTTCAGCTTGACATCTCTCGGGTCGCAGTTGTTCTCTTTAGCTACAATATTTATATCCCAAGTTTGTCGATAATCTTGCTCTACTCCACTGGAGAGGGAACGTATTTACTACTTGATTCGTAAAGTTTTGTCCATAACAAATGTAATGCGCAGATGGAACATTGTCATTTTAAAGGAGGCCTATAATCTTAAAAGGAAAACTTATACTTTATTACTTGGCAAAAGTTTACATAAAAACGTTGATGGTTATGAATTATTAAGATCGAACAGAGTGGATGAAATCATTTCAAAAATGTTATATTTATTATATAGCAAATAAAGTTTAGTCGTTTTGAGAAACCAGTTTTAAATTTAGTTTTAAAAAATATATGTTAATGAAGAATCCATAAAATTATCCATATTTAAAAATGAAAATTTTTAAAAGGACGGTGTTATTGCTTTAATCTAAATTAAATATTAACTTCTTAGAAATTTCTATCAAGGTATACCTAAAGGAGCGATCCGTGCTATTTATTAACATACGTAATTAAAACTTCCAAATATTCCACAATATTACAGTAACTACTATAAAAACTACCACACTGTATCTAAAAAAAAAGATAAAACAAAATCATCTGACGAAAAAATTCAACAATACTCATGACGATTGAGATCATAAAATTGCACAATTAATCCCAAAGTTCAAATCAACTAAACCAACATCAGTTTGATTTTCGAAACACATGTACTATTTTTATTGCAAATGCAAATGCAATTTACGTTGGAAACAGCGTAAAAGCTTTTACAACAACATCTGTTTACAAAGTTAAAGTACACCTTAACCCAGAAACAGGTGATTCGAGGAGCTCGGTACGTCAGAAATCGCATATGTATACGACGAGCAATTCGAAAGCGACGCGCGAGCAGATTTTATACAAGAGGCGCCTCCTCAGCACACTGGCTTGATATACACACGCACTACCAAGCAAGATAAGGAAAGGAGGGCCCACGGAACCGACGTTTCCGCAACTCGTACATGTATATATATATGTACGTGCATACGGATTGAGGACCGCCCGTACACGCGCGTCGCGTGCGTAATGCGCAAACAACCGAAATGATAAGCCGCTACGTGCGCTCGGAGCTTGGCATTTTGTCAAGCGTGTACTGAGCAAGGGATACGATTATATTCAACGCATACACTGCTGTACTATACTGACGAGTAACACAAGCTTAAGGTAACTTTATTCTGCCACCCTAAGGCAACAATTTTTCGTCTTCACCTGTAATCGTATTTTAGAATGATTTATAAAAGGACGCTAAACTATAATAGGTCTTTCACGAGAATAAAAATTGCAAACGTGCTAAAGTGATATTAGCTTTGCTGAAAACTGCTTGGGTAAAATGAATATATACGTGTTTCATAATTCATTGCGCGTATAGTTCAGAATAGTGAGAAATGTTTTTGTAAAGGAGATAAGATTGTTTTCATTAATTTATAAGAGATGTTTTTCAGTTAGAAATATTTCACATGATATACTTTTTAAAGTAAAGGACGGAGAAAATGGATAGTGATGAAAAATGAAAGATACCTTTGTGGTAACGTAATTATGATTACTTCGTAATCAATGCAAATATACTCGCTAAAATTGAATTAGGGCATATGCTTTGATAACAAATCATAGCTATATTTATAATTGAGGATTACTGAATATTCATTAATTATCAGTGAATGATGAATTTTCACTGATTATCAGTTATTAATATAGTACTGATTTGATATCAGTGGTTATGCATTGATTTAAATTTAGATAATTTCATACTATTAATCTCATAGTATGGACACCTTGATTTCAACTAAATCCTTTTCTCAGTGACGACCTAAAATTCAGTTAAGCTTCGTATTTGCATTTATTATATCAATTAAACAACAATATTAATAGACAAAATTTCAAGACTTTATTTCTATAATTTATGATCTTGTCATCTTCAAATTTTATGTTTGAAATCGTAAAATTTTGTAAACCTTCTCTGTGAAAACAACATGTAAATATACTACATGAATTTAAGAAACACGTTTGATCAATATATCTTCTGCTACGATATAATGTTTATTTAACAAAAGTGAACAGCAACCAGAATGTGCGCATCATCGCGTCAACGCAATATCTTTATTAATCTCAACGCTTTTCAATTGAACAACTTCCCCATATATACATCCTTTAATCTCCCCGCCAACGACTCAACTTTGCCCCCTTAAAAATTCATTAACTTTTCAATCTATCCGCTACGCGAGCACGCTCGCTCACATAGAAACTCCTACCCGCAACTCAGCCGAGCTAACTGCCCGCGAAAAGTAGTAGAGACTGTGGTGGAACGATGTTTATACTTTGCATTTTAATCTCGCCGTGGGAGGAGCTCTCTCCCTCGGCCACGAGAGACTCAAACTACTACTACAACTACTATACCACTACTGCGATCCTACCTGCACGGAGACGCGTAGACCCGACTGCGCCTAATTGCACATCGCGGTGAACATTAAGCCGCTGCTTAATCTCGTTCTCGCGAGCTCCGCGCGTTTACATACATATATACACAAGGGAAGTGTATAATCGAGCCGCGTCGCGCAGTGATTTCGCTAATTACGTGGCACACGGGACATTAAAAATGCATGCGCTTCTGGTATATATATATATACAGCATCAGAGATCCAGCTGATGTGTATACGCGAGGGTTGACGTGTGTCGGAGCAGATGCGCTCGCTCGTCTGGCACGAGCCGGCATTTTCTACTTGAGCGCTCGCTCAAGCCGTTTATCCCCGTTGAGTGCGTTATGCATGCGCGCTGCGATCGCGTCTATCGATCATGTATGCACTGTGAATTGATGGGTTATTCGCTTATTAGCATGTGAATGTATTGGATTTACCCCTATAATGTATTATGGTTCCATTTAAAAAAAATGGTTAATTTGATCACGAACAGTTTTACGGTCGAATGAAATTAATAAGATTTTTGCGATTTCGCATCATTTGTATACAGTGACATACTATAAATTTGAATTTAGTTAAGAGTTAAATTTACGTATGTATAAATTTCTGTGTCAACAATCAAATATATTATAGTATGATAGACCTTGGTTATATAAAAAAGGGTATATTTTCTAAAAGTATGTCAACAGACAAGTTATTTCGAGTATATAGGTAAAAAAGAACTTATATACCGTGTGCCACTCATATATTCTTCATTTCAATCAACAAGCTCTGAAAAACTTTTGCCACGCAAGTTAATCTTTAATTTGTGAAACCTCTCTATAAAACTCGACGGAAACTTTTATATAGAGGTTTTTAAGGTACCTACCCAATTGCAAACTTCACCTCGTAATAAGAAATTTCAAAACAGCCAAATTCAATATTGCTTTTATATAGAGCGATATTGAACATTTATGTAGACAAAAGAAACAAACTCAATATAAAGTTTGGAACAGCACACTTGTTCTAGATCCAAATCTCTGGTAAAGGGTAATAACATCCTTGATGGATGGAGTTCACTTCAGATTACACAAGATTTTTTGTATGCTCTTGATATATCTGATAAGACTTTGATTGATCGCTTTAATCTCTAACAATATACTCAACATCTATATAATCTAATTATTTCTTTACACTGTGTAATCGAGTACCTTACCTTACAATTCAATGACAAACTTCTCCATTCATCTTTCAAATCGTTCTCTCCTTTTTTTTCTCTCTCTCTCTAACCGCTACAACACACTATATGATCAAAAAACGCAAGCATCATTTTCGCTTGATTTACGCCTATATACGAGTGTCTCTCGTAGCGGCGTCCCAGTTCTCATTTAGAAAACACCGCACGGCATCAGCGTTTGATTTATCTCTCTCTCTCTCTCTCTCTATATATATACATATATATACACGCGTACGACGACGAAAGCCTAGTAAAACGGCCATTCGTAGTCCTTACACTTACTCTCCTTAAATCCTTTCACGCGACCTCTAATCTAATCTCCGATTCCCGCGCACACCGTAAAAACTCCGTCCGTGAGCGAGCCGTCGTAGTAAACTCTCTCGTGGCAATCTGATTGTTATTCGAGATTATATGCGGCAACGGGTCTCTCTCTCTCTTTCTATTCCTATGCCGCAGCAGGGCGATTTATAGCTTTGTCTCCCGGTGCGCGCGTCTTTTATGTTGATTTAGCTCGGCCTCGGGCGAATTTGCGATCGCGAGATCTCAGTGGCGTGCGTATCATGCGCGCAGTCTTGACTCACTTTCGGCGTCAAGCTGTCTCGTGCGTGCAGAATTTAAAAGAAAGAAAAAAAAATTATGATCTAGGCTTCGATCGACGTTCAGAGAAAGATACATTTTACAAGTACACGTGGAACGGTAGTAAAACGTGTTGTCCATATATATATTACGGATGAATCATTTTTTTTATGGCTACACTTGTCTCTTTTAGTTTTTTTTCTTTTCAATATATACGTAGAAATAATGAAATCAAGTTTACGAATTCTGAATTTTATAAAATACTGTGTAATTTTTTAATTAAATTTTGATTCTGTTTAGAATGAAATTTAAAAGTAACATTAAAAAAACTGATTTGATATAACAGGTCAAATTTTGAATTTTAATTAAAATCCTACTATTCAAAACAGAAAACTTTTCATTGATTATAAAAGTTTTTTAATCAAATTTTAATATGATAATACATACTTCTTAATTCGGTTCTTTTACGCCATCAATTATCTATTCGCAAAATTTATACTGAAGATTAAATTTTATTGAAGAGAGAAAAATTTCTATGCACGCCAGATATGCGGTTAAAGAGTGTCCATTTTTTTACGAATTTTTAACGATACAATATGTTTCATAAAAAACGAATGAGGCCGTGTCGATATATATACATTATATTGAATATAAATGACACTAATAATGAAAAAAGCGCTACCGTATACGTGTTCCAATAACGAAACAAGCGTTGCATCATCACAGAACGTTTAAATTAATTTTCCTTGATTCCCGGAAGACGCTCTCTTTATTATGACAGCCAAATTTCGTTTCAAAAAAAAAGAAAAAAAGGAAAAAAAAACTGGTTCGCGCATGTGAAATTACCAACTCTTAACGCAGAGACGACGAAGCCGAGAAGTTAATGAGAGATAAGCATGTAAAGAGGCAGCAGGACGACATTCCGAAATTAAAACTCACGGCGAAATTACTCAAAGGCATATAAACGAGTAGTCAGGGCGAGAATAAAAGAATGCGCGCCGTTACACACACACACCGGGGCGGACGCACATGCGCATCGGTCTGCTTTCGCAATGAATGTAAATGCGCGCAAAAAGCCACGTCGCGTGTGTCCGCGGGGCACGAAATATCTCTCTCTCTCTCCCTCCGTACGAGACTCTCCGTCACGAAGGCGGTGATCCGCGAATATAAAGGAATTCGCCGTTTTATCGTCTTTGACATGGGCGCTGTACATTATTTTTGTTTTTATTGCGCTACGAGCGGTTTGTCTTCCCCTCCTGGAAGACAAACGAAGTGGAGAAGGAAGAGGAGGAATGATAAACGTAACGGTTCGCGGTTGCGCGGAGGTAAGCGTTTTTCGGGAAATTTATTAGACAAAGAGAAAGTCAAATAATGAATGCGATTTGCTCATTTCAGTTCTTCGGGTTCCCCCTCAGTCGACGTGGGAGTTGGTGAAGTTCCGTTCGAAAAATAAAACGTCAAGTTTTCAGCTACGGAATTCTATTTTACAATTCCAATTTTCTTGTAAACATTATTTTAGCAATTTTAATTTTAAATTTTAACTTGATTGAAATTTGTTTTAATCAAAATACTCAGTTATTTTTATAGCAAAATTTAGAAATATCGATAGAAAAAAAAATCAAACCATAAATAGCAGTCACCTAAATATTTCATTAAAAAAAAAATAATATTTTTCCAATACCAAAAATCTAGAAAGTCAAGTTTCACATATATTTCATGTCAAAAATATCAATTATGGACGCATATATATATATATATATATATATATATATATCGGTACTTTTTACAGCAGTTTTTTTTAAATGAAAAACATAATAAACCTCGACACCTTGAAAAATTGTCAAATTATGTAAATCTCCCACTCAACCCGAACTGAAGCACAATCCAATACACCCAGACAAGCGTTAGTCCCTCATCTCGCTTTATAATAAATGATAGCAGTAGCCGCAGCAATCCTAGCGCAAACAAACTTTCTCATTTACAAAAAAGCCGTCAGTGTCAGGTTCTCCCCGCGCCAAACAACTATATGTCATCGACGACGCGTCCCGCGTCTTCCAACTCATACGGAATTCCTCGGACGGGCGCACAATAAACCAGCAAATAGTCCACAATGAGTCGCGCCTAATAGCACAAACTCGCGCGCGCGCCCGGGGCGACTGTCGTCGGCGCGATTCCGTTAGCTTGCCTGCTCGCCCATTAATTCAATCGTCGTCGTCGTCGTCGCCGTCGTCGGACGAGCGCCTACTACAGTATTCCAGTGGCGCGCGATCTTTCAGCACTCGGGTATTCTCCTAACGGCGCCCTTGCGTGTGCGAGCCGCGTCTTTTGTCGCGTCCGAGAGTATGAGAGGGAAGAGGAGGAAAAAAAAAGGAACGCCAAGCGAGAGGTGCAGTGGATATGAGGAATGTGATTGAGAGGGGCACAGATGGACAGCCACGTAGCTCGGATGATTGACTATACGCGCATTGTTTGCAGAATGGAAGAGTGAGCTTTGGCGATCTGGCAAAAAAAAGAAAAAAGTTCGAGCAGGAATTTTGTCAAAAGGATCTTTTTTCCGATTGTTCTTCCGCCAGGGCAAATGCAAAATTGTTTGTACATCGTGAAAAACTACATTTATACGAGAAGAATATTTATGCAGTATGTTTATTTTGATGTATTTAATGAATCAATTCCTTCGTCAACAAGTGACGTAGCACTCAAATTAAAAAGAAATATCTAGGTGGCGCCAAAGCAACACATCGATTTTAAATTGTACGCGTAGCTGTGCATATTTTATTTGTATGTCACCGTTGGGTATGTGATATATAATCGCGTGAAACAAATCGACATTATGTCTCTAATTATAATTATCCAGCCATCCAGTTGATCGCACAAGTTTATCAGAAGGTACTTACATTTTTTTAAATTTTATAATAATTATAATATCTTCATTATTATAACGTTAAAATATGTAATGAAAATTAAACATTACAAATTGAAAAGAGTAGATAAGATCGTATTATATGGTGAACAAGCTAATATAATAACATTGCTATGTCATGCTTTTATGGCTTCGATGAGATTTTAATTAAAAAAAGATTATGTACGGAACGTGCCATAAAAGAGATTCTAGTTAGTATATTTAATTACGTATAGCGTCGCAAACACATACAAAGAGTAGAGTGTGGCTGAACTATGGAAGTATTAAAATTTAATTTGTAAAGTTCGTAATGGAAACTTAACTCCTGTTACACACTAAAAAATAAAAAAGCAATTCAAAATTAATAAGTTTAAATATATTTGAGGATACAATATAATTCCTATATTTTATTACATTTATTTACTATGTAGCATCTACATATTCCTACTCCATTGAAAACACATGCTCAATGTCTATTTGCTTGTAAATTTTCATCGTATCAACAGTGTCTGTAAAAACTATAAATAATACTCTCATTCATGGAACGGTTGTACAAGAAATAAACAAAACACTGCATATTCGTACTCTGCATCTTCTAAAGTGATTGCATCACGACATCAAGATTTATCGATTTCCGATACAACACACGTGCCCTCATGGAAATTCCCATGATTCAGTCGTCATAGGTACACTCAATCTGATTCGCAACACCTGAAACACTTTGCGCTCGCGCACGCGTGCGTGTTCATGTGTATACGAAGAAAAGAAAAAACCAACCACTATGTCTGAGGTGAAAAAGAAAAGAAGGGAAAGAGTATAAGAGAAAGAAGGACGGAAGATCTCGACGTGGTGATTCATTCAAGTTTACACGGCGCTATCCCCGTTGCGACTAGCCTTGGAACTGATGTTATACTGCTGCTGGTACATGCGCGTTCTTGCGCAATATGTGTACGCCTGAGCCGCGGAGACGATTTATTTAAAAAAAAAAAAAGCTTGTTCGTTGACCTCTTCGTCGAGAGAAAGAGACGAGAGCTTGAAAAACGCGGTGTTAAAATAGACCAACGTTATTTATACATAAGACATGTGTGCGTCTGTCTTGACAAAAAAGTTATTTATTTCACTTTTTTGCCCTGAATGCACGAACGGTGGTTTATTGGCGCGCAAAGAGGAAAAAGTACCCGATCGAAATGAATGTAAAGACGAGCATATAGTTTGGAGCGCGGAATGGGGTCATCGCGCTGCAATTGAAAAACATACCTTTCAATGGGTATAATCGTCTTCCGAGAAAATATTTGTTTTACATGGAAATTAATTGATGCAACTCAGGTGTGAATACGAGCGCTTGGAACTGATAATGTTTTCAAGAAAATCACTCTGATTTTTCCATTTAATATCTATGCCATATATTCAAGAATGTATCTTTTATTAGAATGATGCATGATAAAAAAAAGTTCCTGAAAGTTACATTTAGGGTGAACTGGCAAAACCGGGTACTCGGACAAAGCCGAATTTTCCAATTTTTTGGTTACTATATCAGTACCATCTATAATATAACCATATTCTTTCTTGAAGAATACTATTCTATGTACGATCCGTATGACAACAATAGCCTCGTCAAGATTCTCGAAGAGGTGTAAGATGACTGAGTTTACAAGATCGAATTTGTCGCAACAGTCTCGTAGTCAAAATAATTTATAATTAAATGAATTTACAATTATTGTTAGTGAAACGAAATATTCATCATACAAAATTTTCACAATTTTATATTTTATTTTAAAACGTCAAATACAGCTTAAAAATAATTTTAGAAAGAGTAATGAATTAACCTGTTTTACCTAGAATTTTTTAAAAGTCAAACAAGCTACTTTTTGTATCTCAAACATCTTTAACGGATAATTTTTTACAAATATTTTTTACTAACAAATCATATTTTTAGTAGTCAAAGTATAAACATCAAATAACTCAAAATGTTAATTAATATCGTTATTTTTATTTTTCTATAATATTTACAATATTATTTTCTAATATTGAAATTTAATGCTTTACTTTATTCTGCTACAAAATAATACTGATATCTTAAACCTTATCAGGAAATTCCCTTTTCACGTGAAATTTCACAGCATAGCAGACTGACTTTAATAAATTTGAAAGCATGCTGCCGGATCGCCTCCTCTAAAGATCCAATCAATACGATTGGAGCAGTCGCGCGCTTCTGTAACGACAGCTGTTTACATGCTCAGCTTCCCACTGTGAGCGTCGCGCGAGAAAATCTTGCTACCACCGGCTACGTAACCGGAGAGTGGCTTTTTAATTTGACACAAGAATAACGACACAAGAAGCGCGAAAGAGCAGAGGAAAGCTGGAGCTCAGTCGCGAACGAGAAAGAGGAGCTTCCGAGGTGCACGTAGCAGCAGCTGATTTTTTCGAAAAACGAGCTCGGAAAGGAAGGAGAAATAGGAAGAAAGCGAGTAAGCCGCGGGAGATCGATGGCAGTTATTTCCACCCCATGCTGGCCGCGCGTACCGGCTTTCTCCATTACTTCGAGCGCCGCGTAAAATTGACCGGAAGTGCTCGACTCTGTACCTACACTTTCATTCGCGCTTTAGTGCTGCGAGTTGATGTTCTATCGTTCGCACGTTCGACTGTTTTTTTTTTTTTTTTTGTTCTCAGAAAAAGTCAATCAGGCGTCGGGGTGCTGTGCGAATTTTCGCGCTTTGAATATTTCAGTCGGTGAGTCACGTAAGTGTAGTGCAGTGAGAACGAACAAGCAATACTTGTGTGCAAGAGTTGGTCAATGTTGGATGCATGTAATTTAAAGTCGTATTATGTTTGCCGTTACTAAGTGCATACTTGTTATGGTATGTAAAGATTATTATATGTACATATTTCATCAAAACATACGTATAAATATTTGCGTAATTACTACTTTCTTTACAGTTCCGGTTCAAAATTAGAAAAAAATAACATTCACTATGATATAAATATTTCAGGAAACTATATATATATAGTAAATAAATAAATTATTTATATATAGATAGTTAATGGAAAGAATAAAATTAGGTTTCAAAAGACTAACATTGTAGCGCTGGTCTAATCTTGATTGAATTTCTTATTTGAAAAAACAAACATTTTAATACTATTTATAATAAGCCGATTGAAAACCTATTAAACTTGATTTAGCCTAAAACCAATCTTCGGTTACTTTGTAAACTACAATTAGAGATGATTAATGAGAAGATGATTTTACTCATATATATAATGCAGATAAATGTAATTGCTACAATTAATGCGCTAAGAATTGTTCTTGTACTTTACAACTATATTTATTAAGAAAAAAAAATAATTTTTCATAGATTATTTATGTAAATATTACTTATAACTAGAATTCACACAAGTGAACTAAATACAGTCACCGTTCCCATTATTTCGAGTGCAGCCAAACTAATCGGCACGTATTTTTCGACAAGCAATCTTGGCACACATAGTAGAGCAACTCTCTGCACGTACTATTTTCCGTATTATCCGAATACCGGCAACTCTCCAACCAAACCTCGCTTCTTCCGTTTATGCATTTCGCCCGACGGCCAACACCGCAACCTATCGATGTGAAAAACACACACGTGTGCACATGCGCGTATATGTGTCCGTGTCTGTCTAGGTATGCGTTAGCCGTGCGTCGTGCGATAAGAGCACGTGAGAGAGAGAGCCAAAAAATATAGCCCTATATTTATCGCTCGGCACACGCCGACCTCGAGGCGCAGCCGATTCATCTTTTGCGTGCGTGGATTTATAGAAACGAGGTATATATATATATATATTTTTTTGTTTCCACGAATGCCCGCGCACACGCAGTATCGGAGATCGAGTGGTGGGCGAGCCTTTTTGCAATACTGTGTAGGGAAAAGTTGTTCTCAGCAAAAAAAAAAGAGAGATTTCCAGGTAATGTGAATTGGACTTCGAGTATTGCATTTTTCAGGTACTATATAAAAGCTTTCCTCAAAGCAAATATTTTCATTGTGAGAATTTTGTGTAGTAAATAAAACTCTCACGTTTCAATATATATTTCTCTACGTTATTTTTTTCAGTGAGTTCATCGCGAATAATGAACGATATCTATTTTAGCTCTGCCATTTCTCAGAATAATACGTAATAATTACCTCCACATCTCACTTTGATCTTCCTGTCATTCCGCATTTAATCCTAATTTACTCCCGAACGAACTTTCACAGTACCTCCGACAGGTAGATATAGATATTGGTATAATCATGTATAGGTATACGATGTATATGTGCGGCCTAGCGGAATCGGCTTAAAGTCACTCAAAGGACTCTCATTGAAACATTATATATTGCACTTATGTAAAATCCACAGAGATGGTTCTCATCAAATACGTTTCATTTCTCATCCTGAGAAATATATATTTCTGTAGAACGTTTGAAATCTATATTTCAGCTCTAAAATACGTAAATAGCACAACGTGGTTAAAGTACCCGTTGAAACAAAGATAATATGTCAGCACTTTAAAGAAATTCAGGAAATAGCTGATACTTTCAAAGAATACTGAAATAGATATACCCATTATTCGTTAAGTTATGTAGAGATTTTTTTAGCGACACTTGAGATAATTAATGATTCATTGTATGCTCCGTGTACATTTTATCGTCGACGTAAATTGAGTATTTTATGGCATTTCATTAACAAATTATGATAGTTGTTATGAATCAATGTAAAATGGATATTTCAATATAGTAATTATACTATCATTTATACGGTTAACATTTCTTATGAGCAATATAAACCCGTATTGATTCTATATATTAACTTTTAACCATACGCTATCAACAAGATCGTAAATCAAATGTCGAATTAAATAAGAATTATGGCGATGAAAATTCTGAATAATAAACGTTTATTTATTTATTAACGGCAACTACTATAAACGTTTAAAATAATTTTGTAAAATATCTATATATACAAAATTGGTAAAACATCTTATTTTTACTTCAACTGTAAGCATTTTATAACAAAAAAAAAGTTCCGGGAAATCTATTCAAATGAGGCATAATCACGTAGAAAAGCAGCTCATTTAACTGCGACTGTGATTGCCACGTTCGAGGAAACTACGCCATTTTTCACAAGCAGATTAGTTTGGCACCTGAAATTGCATGGCCTGCTCATGAGCGCCAAGAGCAATCATGTAAGCGGCTTAATTTCGAAAGCATTACATTTCGATCTAGCGTAAGAGATCAATTTCGCCCGGGGCTTTGCACCCGAGTTATGTGCGTCTTTGCAGCCATGGACCGGTGACTTTTGATCTCTTGACAATTCTAGTGAACTACTGCCATTGCTAAATTAGATTCAATTTGATTCATTCTCATTTTTACTGTTAAATTGTTAATCTTAATTTTTCTACAGATTTATTGCAAAATACCAAAAGCACAAAACACAGTTTTCTTTCATTAGTAAGAATCAGTGAAATACAACCGTTATTCAAACGCATATAAGAAAACAACGATACATTTGGAACATATAACTTTAGAAATTTGAAATTCCAATTGTTAATATAGAACGTGATCTGGAATATTTGATATAGCCTGCTCTGATTGTGGTAAAGACGGCAATATAGACCAATTATACTATGCACTGTTTCATAATTCAATTCCGAATGTGTAACACGTTCCATATTCATAACTATTAAATCTAAATTTGCAACACAAGATAACTTCCAGCTCGTAAAGTATATTTTTTAAGGCTGTTTGTTAAGGTTACATGTAAAATCTCAGTTAAAACTTCATTTATAATGTTATAACAATCTTCAAAGCACTGTGTTTAATGTGTATTTTTACTACCAAAAATTAAATATTATTTATCATGTTTATAACTATAAAACTATCGTTTGACAAAGGCGATATAACCCTAACAACATCCTCCAATTTTTGATCCTTCAATTTAGTCACTCTAAAAGTGGTGATAAAGCAGAAGTCACTTGAAGTCAAACATATATTATCATGCTATGAAATTTACTGCACTATATACGACAATGCGAACTCAACTCTATCCTAACTCGAGGTTCTTTACTTTATTTTACTTGGCAAATAAATCATAAAAAAACTCTTCTTTTTTATCATATAAAGAATCAGAAAAATGATAACTTCATAAACAATTTGAATTACAGGTTAAAAGAAGAAAAGGCAGTCGAGAAAAAACCAAAAGTAAGAAGGGACAGGGAGGAGGCAACCGTTTTTAGAGCGAACAAGAGCCGGTAATGCCAGTTGCAGATGCGGAGCGGGCGTGCCTCCTCGTGACGACGCTGCTGGTGCACGCGCTGCTGGACGGCGCGGCGAACGCCGAAACGTTCACCCTGGGCTACATAACCGGCTCGAAGAGGCGGCCCGGCGACTGGGAGTACTCGCGACCGGGCCTCCAGATATCCGGTGCCATCACATTTGCCGTCGACGAGGTTAGTAATTGTGAAGTCTTTTTCCTCCTGAAGATCATAATAACACAAGTAACAAAAATAAATAAGACTCAAAGAGAGACTCAAGTCATAAGTTAACTCTAATCTCTTTTAGGACTACCTGTATAGATCCATAATATTTGAAAAATCTACATCTTACCGCATCTACTCTTATTAATTACTGGCAAATTTATATTACCTCTTACTTAAAAGGTATTTATGTCAAGTAAAGATTTTATATCTCGAAAATGTCAAACTATGAAAGTAGTAGGGGGACGCTTTTTCCAGACGGCAGTGACGTCATCGTCTGGCGCCAGTGGTGGGGTCTGGGGGTACGCT
>JAWWEQ010028943.1:0-23860 GCA_035583055.1 Torymus tubicola
AGTCATCATGAGGCTATTCTTAACATGCCGATCACATAAAAAATGGTAATAGGAATATTCTTAATGGGATACTATGTATTTTATGTAGATCGCACTAGTAATAACCGAGAAATTGAGGTTTCCGGTTTTACCCTCGTATGCGGTTTTACCCCAGTCTCCCCTATATGTTGAATTGGGTATATTTTTCTGGTGAAGTTGATGATTTTGTAAATTATACACAAATTATTATGGAGAATGACTATGTATAGGTAAACTTTTTTATTTTGTTAACGCTAGACTACTCCTTTGCAAATACTTTTAATGGGAATTCGCGTATACTGAAACCACACCATACTATTTGAATTTACGTTCTCCTTTTATTTCATAATTTTATTTTTATTTTCAAACAACATCTTACATAACATATCATTTTCCTATAAACCATCTTTACGCTTTCTCCAAAGGATCAATTCTAATTATACATTAACTTTCATTCAAAGGATAATAAATAACCGCTACGCCAACACCCAAAATCCCTCCACAAACAACGCGACCTAACAAACCCACCTATACAAAAGCTCCCGCGCTTGACATTGTGCAATCAAAACATTTACACAATCAAACAACTCCACAAATCTTCTCACCCCACCACAAACATACACACACACACATATATATATTATATCGTCAAGCTTTCAAATAAACAATAAGAAGAAAAGAACATCGTATTGTAGTTAAAAAAAAAAAAAAAAAAAAAAAAAAAAATCACGACGCGTTATCGCTACAACAACAGCGGCTGAAGCCGCGCGTCGCTCTGCGATAACGATAAAACCTGTCGCGATCGGAAGTTAGCAATCGCATACATATAGGAGATCTACGTCCTAATGTAGACGAAGGTGAAAGAACTCGTGTTCGATATACAAACAATAAGATATACGAAGGAAAAGTGATAAAGTTGTAAGTTTTTGTATAAGTTTTTAATAAAATTCAGTATAACATACATAAGTTAATTTCATAATTATTAGCAAGTTTATCGAATAAATATTTTTTTTTAAATTTTTAAAAATGGAAAACAAGAATAACTATCAAGTAAGGTTTTTTTTCAGACGATAAAAACTATCTATTACGTCTACGCGTGAGTAACAAGGGCAATTTTCTGAATATGAAACGGTCAACAACGAATACAGCCAGCACCTCTATACTCAGGCGAAGAAGGCTAAGCTTGCTATTCAGAAAAAGGATAAGAAAAAACAGCAAAAAAAGCACTCAATTCGTCAAATTTGAAACTATTCTACACTCGCTCAGTATTTCATTCTTCGTCTGACTCGGATTCTGAAAAAGAGGAAAATGCTTTGACAGGTAATATAGTCAAAAACTCGATACAAGAAATTGAGCGAGAGTGTGAAAGTGATGTAGACAGAAACCAAGATTGCGAACGGGAAGGAGAAGAGGAGGCTATAGAGAACGACAGCAAGAAGAAAGAAATCGAGAGTTAGAACAAGAATGAGAACAAGAGAGAGAGAGAGAACGGCAAAGAGGAACCAAGAAGAAAGAGATCGAGAGTTAGAACAAGAACGAAAGAGAGAGAGAAGAGTGATAGAGAGGAACCAAGAAGAAAGATATCGAGAGTTAGAACGAGAACGCGAGGAAAGGGCAGCGAAGAGGGGCCAAGAGCGCGAACGAGAACAAGAAAAAAGGGATCGAGAGATAGAACGAGAACGAGAGAGAGAGAGAGAGAGAGAAGGGCGGCAGAGAGATTGCTTGAATATGAACTTGAAGAAGACGAAATAAATGATGAATGGAACTTTGAATGCGAAGAAGAGAGGTTAGAATTTCAGAGAAAGACCGAGAACGTGAGTTTGAATCGGAAGAAGATTTAGCGGTAGAGTGGGAGCTGCAAAATCGTTTGAGGTTAAGAAAACGAGAACGCGCACTACAGAGCCCTGAAAGAAATGCCAGAGAAAATTATCAAGAACAAAACAAAGAGAATCAAGAGATAAATGAAATGGTTGAATCGGAAATGAAAGATGATCAACAACATCGACCCCGAGCAGATGATAGACGTATAGACAAGGATGCAATGCTGATCGACGAAATAGGGCTGAGAATGTATAATAAATTTTATTTTATTTCATATGTGCACATGTAATAACTTTTGGTATGTTAATATTTTAATATTTCTTTTTCTTAGACTGCTGATAATAAAAACGCACTAGTGGATTGCAGAAGGCCCGGAGACGGAAGAGTGCTTTTATGCCAATCGTATAATGTTTGGATTGACCAGGGTGATTTGACGTACGTGCAAAGGTGGTACGACAGCCCTAAGCAGATGACAAGGAGTCTTCTGAAAATTCTGGTTGGCAAAGCGAATTTGAAGAATATGTGCGCAAGAGGCCGGTCTAAACAGAGACAGGCTATTCCTGCTGACATTATGAGAGCAGTCGGATGTAAGTAAAATCTATAACAATTTCATTGAATAACATTTATAGAAAATCCAGCATTAAATAATCTCATTTTGTTTTTTTTTTAGATTACGTCAATAAAAAATGCACGTCGAGATTGCGGCCCGAAGTATTCACCACCGTTGTGAATATGATGATCTAATCGTTGAGACATCCAAAATAATAAAATAATGTATAAAAAATAATTATAATGTTAATGTTTAATATGTTGTAACATATATATATATTACATATGTTTGATTTATTATGTAAATATTTCAGTATATACTGATGATGAATTTATGAATTAATAAATGAAAAAAATTATTTAAAAAATGATCCTTTTTATATTAAATATATGCTAGGTTGTATTAATTAATTAATTACATTGTTTGCGTTAATAATGAATTAATCAATTATATTAATTGCGTTACTTAACTTTTTGTATCCAATATAGTGGCGATATGCCGCGTACGTATCACCAATATGTTGGTATAAAACTTGTTGGCAATATATTGCTAATACTCCAAACTTTTTATAAAAATGACAAATTGGCGATATGTCGGAAACTGCGCGTTTCCGTTATGTTTTGGATATATTGAGGAGAAATAATCAATATGTCAGCAATATATAGTTGCTCATCGAATATCCGATGTGTTAGCGTTATATAGCGCCGATAGAAACGATTTTTGCGCGGGAATTGTATATATATATATATATATACGAAGGTTTTGGAATATATTCAAGTCGTCGAAATGGAGAACGCGAGAAGATGACGAGCCCCCGCGAGCGAGTTAGCTTGCCTGCGGTGTTCGGTTGCGGGACGGAGATAAGAGACCGTCGCATGCGGCGACGACGACGCGACAAGACTTGCGACTCGCGTATATATATATATATTATACTTCCGGACTCGTGCGCGCTGGTGTTGATTCTCGTTAAAGGGTCGTCCGCATATGATTGTTGTTAAGCGCGTTGAATATTGAACTACGTCGAGGTAATTTTTAGCTGATGCGTGCGTGTGATCTTGTATTGTTATATAATATATACGAAATCTCGTATATACACATCTTATAACCATGTGAACCTTCCCTATACCACAACGACACTCGATTCCCTTCGGTCACAGATCCACATCATATCCGAGTTATATATATACTTACCTCCGCATCTATAAACAACCCATCCTACACGTGTCGCTTCCTCTATATATATAACATCACTGTGCAGAAGTTCGCTCGAAATTCAAGCGCGGGTATATATAAGGGCTCGAAATAGCCTCGCGCAACCACACGACGACGCGTGCGTCACGATAAGAGAGGTGTAGTCTCATGCTCTCATTCATAAAATCGTCGCGTGCATATACATATATGAGGCTCGCGTCTTGGAATTGTCGCGCGCGAGCTAAGGAAGTTTTATTTTTAACTCATATATAAGCGAGTTGTGTATATATATATATATATATATATATATTTGTATATGCGTGTACTCTTGTTTGGGTTATCACGAGCTCCTGCTGCTACTGATACTTTGCGTGTATGTCTCTTTTTTTTTCTTTCTCTGTGGTCGCGAGTGCATATATATGTATATCAACGTGCATGTGTATATGATTATTTGTTTGGAGTATATATAGAGTTGAATTGTAATGTCGATCGGTGCGAGTATGATGTAAATATTTTGGGGATCCGCGAATTAAATCGACGAGATGTTTGGGATTGAAGTTTCAACAAAATGATTAATCGAGTAAACATTATATTGTCAGGATAATCGTGCAGAACGACCATTTTAATTGTCATATATATAGTATATGATTAATCTATATATATTCTTGTCAAAAGTGGTCAATTATCTTATATTATGTTTGTAATATTCTTCGAACAATTTTAAAGGACAGATAGAACACTGGTATCGTTATGCATTTTAATAAATTTTGTTTTTCGAAAAAAAAAGAGAAAAATAACACACACACAGCTCTTAGGAAAAGAAAAACGTTAGCGCATATATAATAATATACGAGCGTTGAGCGCGCATCAACGAGCTATACTGATAAGCACACGCGTATATGTGTAGTAGCTTCTGCACGAGGAAAACTGGACGATAAAAGTTTTACATATGCATTTTATGCCTATAGCCATGGAGCGCGCACTCCAATTGTAATATAATTGTCTTAAATATTAACTGCAGCTCGCCTGCGTATATATATATATATATATATATATATACACTGCCTCATTACGGAAGTCTAGCTATAAGCTAAAATGTTTACTCTACATAGTTGTTTAACCCATTACTGCGCGGCAATAACTATATATACATACGTCGCTAGTGTTACTTTTGCGTTATACTCGCGCAGGAAAAATTAACTGGTGTAGCTATATATTGGCGGTGAGTTTATTTTTGAACTTGGATATTATAAAAATTTCTTGATAATATACGTGCGATCATTCAATGTCTAAGTATATATTATTATAGCAAACTGACATTTTATATTGTGCAATGTATATTTATATGGTTTCTACATTTAGCGCTGAATTATCATGACTATGTAAAACGTCTCCATTTACAATTCATTTTGTGCAAACCATCAATAACATCAAAATACGCATCCTCCTTTACTTACAATATCACACGGAACCTCCCACACACACACATATATATGTATATATCGGAAAGTCAGCGACCTCTTCGAGAAGAAGAGAGGAGCCGGTGGATGATCGGTTTTTGTATTCAGGTACCATCATTTCCTTCTTCGGCCATTCCCGCTTGCGCGCACCATGAGACAAGCCAAGAACCAGAGAAAGAAGACGCATAGTCGCGCAGGAAGCGTCGTCACGTGCGTGGCAGCTTTTCACTACTCGCGTGCGCCTCCGGAAGAGAAAACTATAGCGTATATATCCATTGGGTTGATGGGCGCGCGTGTCGAAAGGGCACGTGCCGCTTGTAACATATATATATATGTGTGTATATATATAACGTGCAAAGCGGGTCCAGTATATTATATATAAAGTGGTATATACAAAGTGGGCCCCGTTGCTAGAGTGCACATAGCCCTTTTCCTTTGAAAACTTTCGGCGATTCGACGTATGGGCCTGTTTCACGGCGCTATACGTACTATATTTTCAAACTCGTTTTCGAATTGTTCATGTAGTTGCTTTTCTTTTGTGTGTATATGGTTGGGGGTTAGTTAATTTATAGCGTGGAGAAGTTGGCGGAGTGTGTGTATATAGAGGAGGGACCGGTAAATGTGTGTACTGTATGGATGAGATTAAGAATTAAGTACCGTAAAATGGCTTGTGAATATATCGTGTAGCTCACGTAAATAAGAACAAGATTTTGGTGTAGTTGTTCAGAGAACAGAGAGAGAGAGAGAGTAGTTAAAACTTAATTTAATTTTATTTGCATATATTTCGAGCATATAACAATACATTATTTTTAATAAAAATGTTTTATATATAATGAAGGATATAACTGGAAATCGGCAAATCGTTGTTTTAATTTAAATATATTCAATATACATTATAGATTCGATAATGTAAGTAAAATACGTGCTAATACCATCAATATATGAAAATTAATTTAAATCATATATATATATATATATAACTTGCAAATCTGTTATACATATTTCCACATTACAAGCGATTGTATCACGGCTATACTCCTCAATTCTGCAACATCTGTCTACGAGCTTTACTGATTGCACATCAACGAGATATATATACAAAAGATCGCCGATGATCACCGATCGCCTGTACATATTTTTCCGCGATAAGTTTTAAGCTACAACCAGCAAGCAAAAACACTAGAGAGACAACAAGAGATTCCGTCATCAATCATCACTTTCCTCTCTCTCTCTCTCTTTCTCGCACCTAATTATCGCGCTCGCTTCACCCGTATCAAATCCGCGCTTATATTATCGCTATCCTATATAAAACTTGCCAATCATTTCCTCTCACAGATCCCACAATCTGCTGAAACCTCCGCTCTTATACTCTCACAAACTTACGCAACTCGCGCTCTTCGTGTGACAAAAGGACACGCGTCGGGCTCGCGCGCAGCGGGAGAAAAAAAAAGAGGTACAAGTATATATATATGTATATAAAGCGCGGTGTGAGGCTTATATGCCGCGCGCGCGCGCTTATGTGTGCGATACCATCTCTCTCTCGGCTTTCTTGCTTCTCCGAAACGGCGTGATTCGGCTTCTGTATGCGCGCGCGCGCGCGCTCGCGCGAGTTTGGTGGCGAGTCAATCCGTCATGCGCTTCTCGCGCGTCTGGTGTCGCGTAGCACTTTACGTTTGCACATACATATATACACGTGAAATTTCTTCTTTTTTTTTCCTCGTCTTGGGTTTAATTTTTTGGAAGTATACCCGGGTATATATATATATATATATATATACGTATATAGAAACTTCCTTGTTTCCACTGTGCCGCTGCGTTTTTGCTAATTGCGAATTTCATTTTTTTCTTTCTTTCGTTCTTTTTTTTAATGGAGCTGGTTATATTGTTTGTTAAGAAAAAAAAAGATGATTTTGGATGGATGGTAACGTGGATGCGGTAGAATAAAAGTATAATAACGTTGAATTTGATATAGTTGTTGATCGTGGCAAATTGGTTTTTAATTGCGGAGAGGAAGTTGCGAAAAAATTATCTCAATTGATCTGTCACCTCGGTTTGTCAGAATTCCATTAATGGCTGATCTTAATAGTATTATCGTCGAATAAAGTTACCACACAATGAGATATATTGTATGAAACGAAAACAACTCTACCATTCTAATAAACGCAACCTCGTTTCCAAAAAAAATAAAAGTTTGTCTCCGCGTATCCACATAAAAAATTTCTCTCCCAAAAAGTCCATCCGTCACACTTCTCTCACACCTCTGCAGCGACCTCCACTCAGCACTTGCTTATATATATACACCATCCGCATCCACATATACGCGATCTCGCACTTTTTCTCGTCCGACCACCTCGCGAGTTCACACTCTCCGCAAACCTCGTACCGTTTAAATTCACTCGCATATCTCGGGCGTAGTATCTTGTGCTCTCTCTCTCTCTCTCTCGCTTATTATTATACCTGTCGCGCGAGCCGCGCGTCCAGTGTCAAATTCTAGAGCGTGGGACAGTTCGTGCCGACGTGAGCTCACACAAGAGAGCAATGCGAACTGTGTAATGGTTCTCGTTGGAATATAAAAAATATAAAAGAGGGAAAAAAACGGAACTGAGAGGCCGCTTGTTAGGGACACGCGTATATATACGCGTGAAGTTTGCGGTGGACGAGGTGTCGTTTAATTTGTCCGAGGACCCCGTGGGGATCATCCACGTGTGGTGTGTGTGTATAGGGTGAGAGAATGTGAGAGTAAGACGAGAAGCTCGTTGTGTGGACAGGAGACGAGATGATGGTGTGTGATGATGGATTTTGAGGTACGGGACGCGTATGGGTTGATTATGCTACTGGTGTTTCACGGTGGTAGAGGATTATTGCTGGTGGAATGCGTGGATTTTTGGTTGATTATGGGAGGGAGGGTGTAGTGTTGGTGGTTTTTGTAATGAATATTGTTATAAAACTATTCTGGTATTCAAATTGAGATTTCGCAAATGTATTAAAGAAGAAAGTTATACTAATTTAATCAACATATACAATGATTTGATATTTTTTATTGCTAGTAACTTGTATTCAATTGTATAGCTGCTATTATTTGTATAGTTAATTTGTTGAATTATCAAGATTTTTAGTTTGATCTTAAACCACTACAATTTTGAAATTTTTTCAATATTTTGAGAAGAACTTTTAATTTTACAATTTTAGAAAACACTGAAAATATGATTAAAAAAATATAGCTTATATAGAGTAAACAGTAATTATAATATTTTGTAAATTATAAACATACAGTGAAACCTCTAAAAACTACTATTTATGACACTGGATAGTAGATGAAACCATAAATTATCAAAAAAATTATTTGATCTTCAGATTATACGTGACTTACAAAGATAACAGTTGCTCTTTCTATAAATCATTGATTATGAATCGCTGTTCATATGAAGCATCTGTTTGTGCAAGAAATTTTTACGTCATCATATACGCAACTGTAGCACAAAGAAACTCTAGTTTTTTCCTATTTTTATATATTTTCTATGTAGCATATATATTGTTGCTTCATAGAAGAAAAAAAGGAAAGTACGTTTAATCCACGCCATAAGGCTGATAGCGTTATAGTTTAGAAGTTTATTTACTGTTATATACATGAAGAAAAATTGCATAATTCTGGATTACCGCGTTATCGCTGCACTCTGAGTTGATTGATTTTTCAATTACATTCAATTTAACAACTAACATCTTTTTATTTATTTTTTTCTAATCTTTTCATTTAAAATTAACATTTTTCATTATTAAAATACATTATTCACCCACTGAAACCATCTCGACCCCTTTTATTTTCAAACCAATAAAAAAAAAATATCACATATAACCAATCGAACCCCCATATATCCCCAAATATTACACCATCTCACCTAATATCATATCCACACGTCTACGTACCATACCGCACAAGAGATAACCTGTCAGCGTACATCATCTTTATCCTCGGCTCGTGCGCCTCGTCGTCGTCGTCGTCGTATACACACCTGATAAGCACATATACGCGGTTGTGCGGCTCGATAATCTCGTCGTCGCATCGCGATAGCTATCGTATATACTCTTCTGTGCTGCGGTCCATGCGTGTGCACAACAACTGCGCGCGCGCGCGCTGTGTGTCTCTTTCCGAGAAGGAATTACGAGACGGAGATTGTGCGCGCGCGTGCGCGGAGAGTGTCGTTGTTGTTTGTCGTCGCATTTTTTAAGCACGCGTGCGGCTATACAGCAAGGGAAGAAGGATTGTGGGGTGAAGAATGAAATTGCTACTGGAGTGTCGTGAGATGCAAAGTTTTTTTTCGTTTAGAAGGTGCGGGTCGCGAATTTTCGGAAGTTCTTTGGCTATATGTATATATGCGTGTAGTATGTTTGTTAAGATAAGGTATATAAGTAGGTAAATATTCATAATTTCTTTTAAAAAAATAAAAATTAAACGTGTGTAGATGATCTGTTTCTGAAAAGTTTTTTTTTTTTGGTTAATCGATAAGAGATGAGCCGCGCAGCTGTGCAAATCTATCAGGTTCTTGGGAACGTGACGACATGTGCACGTGTGCATCCATTGTTGCAGAGTTTACCTGTGTATAGTTGAGATGTTGATGTAAAGTGTGATCGTCGTAATATTAAATTATAATATTTTTTTTTTAATGATTGAATATCTAAAAAAAATCATATTTTTCTCAGTAAACAAATGTATCAATGGTATTGCAATGAAAAAGCTTAGAATAGAATAGTTATACTATAATACAGATTGATAATTCATTATTCCTCATTATATTATGTGCAAACCACGTACAAGTGTACAAAACTTACGCGACAATTACGTCGTCGTCAATCGATCATTTATCGGCTAGCTAAAATTTTAATGAATGAAAAAGTCTACTACATATACAGCACGACCGTCCGTATATACATATAGTATACACAAATCAATTCAAACAGTGAATTAGAATATGTCGCACACACATACAATCGCGCGACTTGCTAATCCCATTCAAGCATCAACCCATACGCGCGAGTGAACATGCGGATATCACGTGACAGAAACCCCTGAGATGAAACCACGCACACTTTATATATATACGTATACGTTTCATGAATAAAAGATCCAGCCGATTGTTCTCATTATGAATATTCCCACAGTTTTTTTTTATTACATCGTTTCGATAAGACCTCGACACGATGATAATAATGGAAAATTAGTTCGCTTTCTCTCTCCCTAAAATGAAAAAAAAAAATATTCCGATCGTACCTGCAGCTGTGGCTGCAAATCTTCTGCGAATCTGCGATGACTCGAGAGTTATCCGAGAGAGAGAGAGAGAGAGAGAGAGAGAGAGAGAGAGAGAGAGAGAGAGAGAGAGAGAGAGATAAAAAGCATGAGCTCGTGATCATGACGCCGACGCGAGATATTTTGTCTCTTATCGATCCGTTATATACCGAGCTCGCAGCCTTACGTGCACGTGATCCTTTTGTTCCGAGTGTATACTATTAATGTTTGTGTACACGTAGTGTATATATGTGTGTATATTTGCAACTTTGTGAACTATAATGATATCGCGGTTGATGTAGTTTTTACGTTTGTTAATCGATAGATGGTCTTGAGTGCGTTGTGTTTGCTATAGATGACGAGAGGAAATTAAAATTTAAGTGAAACAGGCGCTACGTAGAAATCAGGGGACTTTTTTTCAGTATTTTCATAGTATTTATTTACGATATTGTAAGATAAAGTATGTATTACTTTTATTTGAGTTTAAATAAAATGTGTGGAGAGAAAAAAATCTGTGAATTAGAGATTACAGCGATGGCAGGGTGATATGTGTTAGTACTTTTACGAGGAAAGCGCGAATCAAAATCAAACGGGAGTGACATTTAAATGCTGTGGAATGTTATCTGTAAACTGCAGGATTCCACTTAAATTGAAAGTTAAAGCTGTAAAACTAATTCTATTCAGATAAGGACGATGTTTCCAAGAGTTTGTAAATAATGCGTAAAACAGATGTTTTATCAAAATAAATTATACTTTTTATATATTATATTATGTGCTTCCGTTGTGCCGAATTATATTCGATAATCGATAAGATACTATCAGTAACTCGGCGTTTGAAAACTATCCTTTGTAAACTTTGAATGAGATTTTTAAGGATAATGTTGTTATAAAAAGTATAAATAATGCAATTTAGGATTTTACGATAAAACTGCTATAAAGCTTCATATTTAATATTCTACATCCAAACATATCCTCATACTAAATAAAAAAAAATACTTTCGCTTCCTGCACTTGATCACTCATCTCATCATCACCTCATAAGACAACCACATATATACACATTACTATACGAACATCGTATACTTTTACACATTTTCCCTAAATATATCAACCTACGACGTCTCCCACTCACGCACCAAATAAATTATCAAATCGTATACTTATAAGTATACATACGCCTCGCGCAAGCGCATCTGCGCACGCATTCCGTAATGCGCTCATCATCACACCCACACCGCGCGCGACGTCGCGAAGCGTGAAAAGCAGAGAGCCGCGCGCCGCAGGAGAGTGTATGTGTATGTTATGTGTATCATAATCTGCTGCTATACGCCGAGCGGTTCTTATCATATACGCGCATCGCTAAGAGATAATCACTCCTATACGTATACGTATACATGGATGCAAGTCCGAGCAATATGCTTTCAAGTTCCCCTTCGATGGCCGAGGTATCCTCTCACTTTTGCACCCGTGTGCGCGCCCGCGAGTGTGTGTATATATGTAGGGTATATGTGATGTACACATATGCGCTTGTACATATGTATATATATATATATACGAAGCGAATTATGGAGTACGCGGGCAGGCGACTTATTAATGAGCGTACACGTGAGCGGCTACGTGTGGTTTCTAATTCTTAGGTGTATAGCGAAATTTCTGCGTGTCTGTGTGTGTACATGTGTGGCTGCGTGTGTTACGTGAAAAGAAAAATGCGAGGTTTCTGTAATTGGACGCGAGAGAGGAGTAACAGGATTCGTGATGAAATTGAGAGTATAACGCGCGCGCGATGGGCGGTCATGGATTGGTTGTGTGTGGCTTATCGATCGTTATACATCATGTGTAACGATGATTTACTGATGGCAGTAGAGGAATTTTTTCCTTTATGTTGTTTTTTTTTAATTGTTTGGGTATATTTTGTAATATATGGTTAATAAATAGTTTTGTAAAAATTCTATTGATTCTTTTGAAAATCTCATATATATAGGGTTTTGAACTACATACGGTCCGAACTGATTTCAGATTCTTCACTTAGATATATATATATAACGCATGAGTATATATACCGTAAATATACATCAGTTTTCGAAAATGGTACATACTTTTATAATGAATATGTACAAAAAAAAGTACATATCCGAATCGTAGATCGCTTGTCAAAGATAAGAAACTTTATAATGAAGATAATGTTTTCGAAAATTCTCGAGAATCTGGATCAGACGCTATATATATATATTTTCGAGAGCAGATTTTCGACATCGTAGCAATACATTAACATGGATTATAAAGTGGTTATCCGAAAGAGTTGAAAGTATCATTATCCTATGTAAATGTGCTTACATACAGAATATAATATCATTAAACGAGATTATAATTACCAAAGAGACCTAAATAATTGCCCAACAATTATAATAAAATCGAAAGTTCTTAATTAACTCTATATAATAATTTATATATAAACAAAATTGCAATATAATAGCGTCAAAAGGTTCTGCTCTGTATACCCTCACACACACACACACACACATATATATATATATATATATATATATATATATATATATAATATAATTACAACCCCCCGCATCAACCTCGCACACATCATCCCTTATACACACACCAGTATATACACACCCTACACCATATCTCGGCACATTTATCACCTCATGATCTCAAACTCCTCAGCAGAATAAGCCAGCCTGACCACTCTCCTATCCCACGGCTACTTAGCCGGAAGCCATCCCAAGCTTTATTATACGTTCACTCGCACTCGCTCTTTCGCACACCGCGGTGCATCTTATGCGCGCGCTTTTCCTACTACACTACCACACACACACATATATACACATTTCTTCTTCCTTCCGCGTTTCCGCAGACTACGTTAAAAAGATACAAATCCGCGCCGTGCACTGACCACTATATACTATATATATACGCGGGTTTCTCTCTGCACGCGCTAATTAGCTAAACTTTTCCAGCTCTTTCTCGCTCTCCTCGCGCAACGCGCGCAAAGAGAGTGAGAGGAGAATGCGGGTTGGTGCTTCTTTACGTAACGTATGGATAACGTGCGCGCGGACATCGTTCTATAGCGGTGAGCATTTCTTTCTTTTTTTTTTTTCTTTCTTTCGCCTTCGAGCTCATATATGTATGTGCGCGGTTCGGTGCATCGGTACGCGTGGCACGTCGCGTGCATTAGGTTTGCGCGGGAGCGTATAAAAGCGCGAGTTGAGAATCGTAGCGATGCGATGTGATGAAATCGTGCGGGATTGCCAGGATATAGTATAGTGGTTGGGTTGTGGCTGATGGATGATGCCTTTTTTTTTTTCTTTAAAGGTTTTGGGTGGTATGTTATGTAATGGGGAATGTGTGTAAATAAAGGTAAGGAATAAGTATTTAGCAGAGTTTATGTATATACTTTTGCGGAACGATTAAGAAAGTAGCTATGTATAAAGTAAATAAACATTGGAGTACATTATGCATTGAAAAACACTTGTATAGGATTAGACACATTGTTGCTATACAATAATTATTTTTTTTAATTAGTATATTAAATACCTCATTGAAATTATCATCTATACAAATTTCCATCGGATTATCATTATACCCACGTAGCCTAATAAATCAATGCGAATTTCAAAGTCCGCAGTCAATCACACTTGTATACACAAACAAAATATTTTCCAATCAGCCAAACATCTCAAGGAAATCTATATCCTACGTATATATCTAAGGCACTCGAATTTTTAAAATTCCATTCGATATATACCAACCGCTGCGCGCACGCTTGCAATTAGTTTTATCATTCAATTGTTATATACATCTCGCATCATAAGATTATCTCTATATAATATAAATTTTCGCCGAACATATAGCGCACGCATCGAAAGCATGATGCGCGTGCGGAGACGCAAGCGGAAACACTTCTATTATATCAATAATATCAATCGCAACGTTTAACTTAAATTTTTCCAAAGAGTCTGACATATTTCAAATACTTGTACATATATATCGTTTCAAGGGGAGGGGCTCGCGTATCAAGCACATCGAATACTTTACATAACTTCGCGATAAACGCGTATATTCCCAACCTTATGACGTTCCTCCGAATTCGTAATCCACGATACGCCGCGCACTTCACATTTGTACACCTGCAAACAATCAACAAACCCTCTCTCTCCCCCTTCTCATGCGTGTATATACACCCGCATGAATCGTATACACTAAGAACCGAACGAAAGCGAAGTTTAAAGATTACGGGTATAGAAAAAAAAGGGAAACCTCTTCTCTGCTGCATATATATACATCCGCAGCGCAGAAGCCCCCATATCCACTTCTATATGTATACATATATATCCACTTTCTAATTTATTGCATCCACATCATCGTGTATATATATCTTATACCTATAGTAAGCGCGTGCTCGAGAATTACGAGCTCACAGCACGAAGGCGGCGGGCGGGCTATATAGCGCGCGGAATTACGTCGATTGCGCGAATTGCTCGCGTTACAGCTTCGCTCGCAGCTAGCGCGCGCCTCATCTTCTTCCTGCGTGCAGTGCAACATACTACTACCTACCGCGCCTTTCGCGCGCTCGCGCTCGTTTATGCTGATTCGAGTCCGCTCTCTTTTTTCATTGTACATATATATATATATATGTATATATATAGGTGTGTGTATGTATGTAAGTGGGTGTGAGTATATACGCGTGGCTCTTCCGTGCTGCTGTCTCCTCTCTCTCACTCACTATGTAGCTATATGGACTACGAGAAGCGCAAGCTGCGGCCGCGATAAGTCTGGCATGCGGATGCTAACTATATATATATATATATATGTATATATACGCACGGTTGGGTTTCCATTCTGTTGTGCAATTTTATATTGCACGTACGGAGAGATAGCGCGTATGTTATTTTTGTATACTCTAGATCTGATGGATGCGGTTTAAAAGGACACACGAGCGCCGGTGTCCTTTGAGACGATTTAATTGTTATCGTGTGGCATGGTGTAGTATAAGAGAAGAGAATATAAAGGAGAATGAATTGATGTAGCGGAGGAGAATTTTTTATTTAGCATGGTAAATAAGATATTTTTTGTTGTTAATAATTCTTAATATCATTTGTAAGATGACGTTTATGTCTGAAAATGTCTGATTATGGTCCATATACAACAAATTAAGAGCAGTGATATTTTTACTTTTTGTGTAAGGAAAATTTAAGTAAATAATTATGATACGTACAACTCTTCAGCCCTAAACTACATAAAATACGAACAATTTAAGCCCAACTGGATTAAAATTCATCACCTCTGTGAACCTGCCAGGTGATGGCAAAGTCTAAATTTTGAAATGTCCATATATTGGGACAAAGTAGGTCTAGAATTTCCATTTTTGATTTATTTTGTCATAAATTTAACATATACTTTTAGTATATTAGTTCAAAATATTATTAATAATTCAAATTTATTTTTTATACAGATCATTTTAATGGGAAGAATTTCAAAAACGTTTCTGAAAACATTTCGCCAAACCTCTCTCTCTCTCTCTTATTTCTAAGAATACTCATTCAGAAATCATTACATTATACTATACTCCAGTAACAGCTCAACAACCCATCTATCATTCATCTTCGCTAACTCTTCACCTGGCACGTATCTACACTATACCACTAAACCGCGACGTACATACTTTTTCCGTCATCACGAGCGTTCAATTGAATATTCATAAGTACATATATATGAATTGCTCAACTGCTGTGATCGTAACGCATTTCCCTTCCGACCACTAATTCCCAACAGATTTTCCACGTGCGCTCGATCGATGCGAAGATTAATTGAATATACGCACATCCGCGTATATATATACATCTTATCAACAGACGAAATTCACTTGATGTCCAGTGTATTCTGGAAAGAATTTCACACACTTTCGTACGACATCCGCCCTCTCGGATATAACGATCATGATCGCGAACGATGCGACCTGTCGATATTGTAAGTATATACGTCGCGAGATATCACGTATATAGAGTGAGAGGAAAAAAAACAGAAGGATGACGAAGGCGACAATGATTTTTCTTTGTCGATTTCAACGAGTCATCACGTCGTATAGCGATGAAAAAAATATAAATTTTGCTCGCCTATTGGTGTGTGTATATACGTATGTACACTTTCCTCTTCTTCTTTTTTTTTTTTGAGCGATGATCGAAGGTCTCTTTATCGCACAGCGGAGGAGAGATACTCGATAAGAAGCGGCGCGGTTTATCGGATCTCTTGTGCTCTGCGTCTCTTCATCATCCGTATACGGCAGAGGATGAGGTGTTATACTCTACAATGCGATGAGTAATGGTTAAGGCTTTACGTTATTCGCGAAGGCTTTACAATATTTTGCACATGATGAGGTTATATACGTGACCTGCGCAGTATTTGTCGAAATGTATATGTCAGTGTCGATGACGGTTGGCTGCGTTAAATAACACTGAATTCTATATATTACAAGCCGTATTAGAAATCTTATCGATTTTATCTTCATTAAATTCGCAAAGTTAATAAATTTTAAAAGAAACTGGGATTAATTGTGTATTTATCATGTAATATGTTTCGTGACATAGTTTATATATATTAAAAAGTAATGTATAACAACAAATTACTCGTAATATTAATAATTTAGTAACACTAACTTTTCTACATATATATATATATATATATTAGGCGAAACAACGTCGTAAATAAACCACAATTATAAATTAAACCATCATATACATGCACATAAAACTACCGCCTTAAAACCATATAACCTACGCATAAATTAAACTAAATCTCCATCAGACTGGACAGCTCGCATACGTATGTCCCCATCGAGCAGCACGTATACGGAAAAAGCACTCGAAAAAAAAAGAGAAAACGCCCTGCACTTAGATGTAAATCCCATTGTCATCGCGCGGCCGCGCATCTAATGTAAACCCAGCGCGCGCTTTTCCATGTTTCCATTATTATAACGGCGCTCACACGCACGTGATTTTCAAATCACGTCGCGGCCGGTTCTTCTTTTTTTTTGTCCAGAGGTCATCTCTCTCTCTTTTTCTCTGTCCTTCATTCAAAACCATATATATATATATATATATATATATATAATAATCATCCGGTTGCACGTATATATATATATATACAGATACATATATGTTCGACCACATCCCTTTCGCGTATATTATTCCCTCTCGAAGAGGAAGTATAATGCGCAGCGGAAGAAAGAGATCAACGACTCGAGAATGTTCGTGATTATTGTACGTATAATGTATGAAGTGGGTATAGAAGAATTTTTCCATTTCAACGTGACGATTTCGTCGTAGAATTCGAGTATATAGGGGATGTGCGGGGCGTGTGGTATTAACAACAATACGGAATGTTTTGCTGTAAGATTATGTGTATATGTATATGTGTAATGTGCGCGAAACGATGACGCGTAGATTATGAAATTCAATCGATCGGTCTGTTTTATATAAGCGCCGTGCTCTTACTACGTCACATCGATGATTTATTTTGATAAAAAATATCTGCGGGCATTATTTACAAACTGATCGTGCGCCTGCGTTATCGCCGCGAAGAAATTAGTTTTGCGCTTCTTTATAACTTTCAATTTAAGTGGAATTCTGCAAGTGTGAAATGATAAAATTCCAATGCCATCTTCTGACTGATTTCGCGAATCAAGTATGAGCTTCCTCTTTGATCATCACATACATATTTGTCATATACATATTCACGAATGTTTTGTTATCGAGCTTTAAGTTTATAGTTTATCTAAATATTTTTATTTCCTTTGTACACGTCACGATCGCGTTATATAAGGGGAGATCGCGTCCAGCGATATCGTTTAATTGACAAAATATCTGTATATAGTAAAAGAGCACTATATAGTTTTGTTAAACGATTAGAAAATCAATTAAGTTTAATAATCAGAAACTACACTATAAATAATATGCAACGTAACGACGTACCATATACAAGTTCATATAACAGCGCTTATATAGGTATGTAAAATTACGAAAACACCACAAAGGTTTTAAGAGGTTTCCGTCGTAGCCACTTCTTTCGTAAACCACTAAATCCCACAACTAAACATATATATTCCCAAAACAATGAAGAAACTCACAGAACGTCGCTTGACCCAAAACGGAATTCGGCAAGTCACTATATAGACTCAAGGGACACGTGTCTGTCCTTCAACGTGTATAGTGCCTAATATACAAAAAGAGACACACACACACATCAACTGTTTTCATCACATTTACAGCCTCGTCGTCAAAGTGCAAAACCGTGTCCAATTTCTTAGAGGAAGCTCTCTCTTTCTCTCTCTTTCTTTCCTCCTTGGCACGTGCAGCTTCCTTGGTTATGATATACGCGTGTAGTGTCTGCGCGCGCGAGGAGATGATTCTGCTTCCGCAAACTCGCAGACAGTAGGTCAGCAGTGCGATCAGTATATATATATATAATGAAACTCTTCTGCGACATGCAGAAAGGGTGAAATTGAAGAAGGGAGAAAAATGTGCAGTTTCATTCATCTCCTAACACACGCCTGTATTAACACCTCGTGAACGAGATAAGAAGAAAAAGGTGGTGGTGGTGTTCGAGAGACAAAGTAGTGTGTTATTAAGCTTCCGCGTTGCTAGACTAGGTGTCAGCGTAAATTTTGACAACCGTGAGAGGACCTCAAATTTTTTTTTTTGGGTAGGATCTTAAATTCGCTCATCGTCGGCTTCCGTGAAATTCGAAGTGTCTGGAGGAGATAAGGAGATTGGTTTATCTTGATATTTAGCTGTTGCTATGTACGCGCGTGCGGAGATCTTCAGAGACGCGTGCGGCTTAGTTTTTATATATATATACATATATAGAGCGAAAAAAGTTTTCGAAATTTCTAGCAATTACGGTGTATGTATAAGGTAACAATTACAAGTTTTTCAATGAAAGATGACCGATAAGAGAAATCAACGATCGTATCGAGTAGGATTAATTATAGTACTTGTGATCAATAATTACAATCAAAAAAGTTTGAGAAGTTAACGGCAAAGTACAAGAATTCCGTGCAAAAATCATTTCGTCAAGAGAAAGAGAACGGAAGATCATCGATAAAATACGTCACAGGGGATTTTGTAACACTCGAGAGAACGATAAGATTTCTGCGCGGCTATACAGAATATCTTATATACGACAGACAGAATTAATATGTCGCAAGGAAATTTGGCACACACGTTTATCATCTCAGATTCAAAGTTTAATGATCAGACTCTGTTGATATACATCGGACGCTACTTGAGCCCTCAAAAGATTATATGACAATACAAATATTTAGCTTTCGTTTTGCAACAATTGTTATTTGTCGTATAATATACCTCAAATCGCTCTATTGTCCAATATACGTATATAATCATTGCATTAAACCTTATATATAATAAACGCCGAATTAAAGATTTTTTTTCTCTTTATATAGTATAATTGATCGCGCTCATATTATTATAGCTATTGAAGCGCAGCACTATACATATCGTACCTATTCGAATTTTCGAATTCCCAGAACTCTGCATTATCTTGAGTTACATATCGTCAGAGGATACGATCTTCAAGTTCACCTCCTGCCTTCCGCGTCATATACATATAATACAGACACAAGTCGCATATATATATATATATATATATATATATAAGACGGCAAGTCAGCGGATTTTGTATTCGGATCTTTAAGATCTTTCTCTGAAATTTTATGCGCTCAGGAGCGAGAGATGTTGAACGAGATTCTATTTCGCCGTGCTGTCGTTTGCTGCACACTTATATGTATATAGCGGGAGAGAAAGAGAGAGAGAGAGAGAGAGAGAGAGAGAGAGAGAGAGAGAGAGAGAGAGTGAAAGAGAGGTGTTATATACTTCCCGTTTAATGAGAATAACACTACGCTGGGAGTTTTTGTTTCGGATAACGTGATATGCATCAAGGGGATTCAATAATACGATCGTATATTGAAATTGTTGAAAATATATATTATATAGTTTATATGTGCAGATTTCGAGAGATGAATTAACCAAGCACCACCGAACCGTTTAATATTTTGGAAAAGAAATTTATTTATTAAAGCAACGTTTTATGGAAAACTTCGTTTATTGTTTGGTATTTTGTTTCTAGTGTTTGTTTACTTGCAGTTTGATAACAACAAATACCTGCACGTATATAACACAAACATATACCTGTGTCATAATTATTCCATGAAATGGATTAGTTAGTTTCTTCGAAATCTAACAATTAATCACATATATCGTATCTTTTCATTTTTTCATATCTCAAATATTTAAAAAGAATCAAACACACACACACACACATATACAATATAGACAAACACTTAGAAATTTATAAAATATCCCGTTCCATGTATATTATATAGTAAACACAACGACGCAACACCTATATATGTATATCAAAAACCGCTATACGCATATAGAAAAACCGTACAACGCGTTCGGAAAGCACGCTTCAGCCATTATACACACACACACACACAACAAAACCGTACACCAGCCACGCGCGTGTTGCGCTTTTCTCCTTATCACAGGTACCGAATCTCGTTGTCGGCACACGCAGAACCAAAAAAAAAAGGAAGAGGCGGCGTCTCCAGTTAGGGTCAGTTGCGGCTTTACGAAAGCTGCTGCGGTGTCATCCGAGAAAAGGGAGGCCATTAAAACGAGTCTTGCCACACGACACAATATATTATATCGTAGTAGTAGTAGTGGTAGTAGCGAGCTTCTGCTATATCGTCGGTTATTCTAAGAACGAACGTGCAGTGGACACGCGCGTATATATACGGAGTTTGTTTCTTGTTTCTTTTTTTTTTTTGGAAGAGAGGTGTAATTGTCACGCGAGGCGCGAGCAACCGATCGAGAGATTAGACGTTGAGGATTCTGGTCGAGATTGTTAATGGTTCTGCTTTCTCGCGGCGCGCGGTCTTATTGAAGATGCCACTGTGCACGTGTATATATACTCGCGGTGCATGCGGTGCTATGGTCATCTATGGGTGTGTATATAGAGTATGTATGTATATATATGTATACGGTTGCGAAATGCTGTAATAATACGTGTGCACTTTTCGGGGCTGAAAAAAAAACGAGTGGGATTGTCGCAGAGCGTTTTCGAGAAGTGCTTTGAATTGTTTCGTAAATGGGGAACTGGTTTTTGGTTGGGTTGAGTGTATAATCTTATTTATGACGAAGATTTATTCATATTGAGAATATAATGAAAATAATAAAGTGCAACAAGTGTTTCAATAATTTCTTTTCCGTAATATTTTTTCTGTACACAGTTTCAAATAATAAATAGAAACTGCGTACACCAAAAATTCTATGGTTATAGAGATTAATTATTTAAGATGAAATTTTAATATATACATTGTAATATATAAAAGAAATTGGTTTTGATTATATAAATACATTCTCTCATCAAAATTGTTCTCCCTGAACGACCGGATGTTTGATTTTCACATGACCGGCAACAATATATATCTCTCACAATCGCCTTGCCGCGTTAATTTCACTAAAACACTCTCGAGGAAAAACGATATCTCGCGAACGAATCATTCATCATCCAAAAAAGGCGAGCATAAAAAAACAGCAACAGTAGCAGTAGCAGCATATATACGAGACCAAACATGCGTGATGTTGACGTTTGACATCCCATGTATATATATGTGTGTGTGCATTATCTACGTTGGATTAGTATCATCTCCGGAGGATCCATTACACGCATGCATATACGAGTGCATCGTTTTCATTGCGAGAGAGAGAGAGATAGAGAAGGAGTGAGAACCGAGGGAGGGAGATAATACGAGTGTCAGACAATAAGAGAACAGCGGGAAGGACAAACAAAACGAGAGGATGATGATGACATGCTAGAGTTACGGATGAGACATGATGTTGTTGATATATATACCTACCAGCGACGAAATTAAACATGATTGTATAAATGTTTGTGTCTGCTGTAAGCAGAATTGGAAAGTATATCTTTTATTAAAGTATTGCTTTTTAGGTTGTAGCTTAATCAGTATAGAATTAATAGAATAAAGGAGGTTTCGATTGTTATATATACAATCTTTTCTTTATTAAAAAATAAGCATGTGGAATTTTATCACAGTTGATCATTATTTTCATTATTGGCGGATCTATATAGTGTATACAATGATTTTGAAACACTATCATTACAGCGATAAATGATTATTCTTTACATTGTTTACTATTACATGATTTTATTATGAGCGCAAAAAAAAAACTGTTAGCGTAATTGAGTAATTTGCAGTTATAAACTTTCTTTCACGGCGGGTGTATCTCTTCGCGTATAACGCACCATAATCATAACTTTTGTAACGTAATAATCGATAGAATCATCGCTGTCATAATAATTTAATTGCAATTGTTTTTACAAAAGAAGCATTGCTCCGTCTAAACTTCAGCCAGTAATTATGTAACGATATCTAAACAATAATTATATAAACATTCTGAAAGCCTCATTAATTTATAATAATGTTCTACTTCAAGGTAAGTATATAAAAATCTTGCGAGAAGACAAGAAGCACACAACCAAACCCAATATCCACCAATAAAAATTGATTTCCTAAACCTTCGCCTCTATCTATACCCACTCTCGCATATAGTTCCCAGACGTATCGCAGCACGAGAGCAAACATACGAGAGAAGAAAAAAACGAGAAGTCATACAGAGAGAAAGAGAGAGAGAGAGAGAGAGCAAAGAGAGATGTGCGTATATGTGTGTGTATACCGTGTACGCACTGGGTGTTCTCTCGGCACGTGCCTTACGGGGAAAAATAATATCGTGGCGCGAGCGCGCGTGAGCGAGTAACTTGAAACCATCCGCGCGCGCGCGGAGGCAGAGAGAGAGAGAGAGAGTCGACGAGTAGATGTACGATGATAGAACGATTGCCTTCTAAACGACGGGTATGTATATGTGTTTTGCAGTTATACTGATGTGGATTATAATCGAGCTTTTTTGGCTACGAGGGGTAATTAATTAGTTTTTGATGATTAAAAAGATAGATTGTATATATGGTAAAGTTGCGGTTATGTGAATATTTTAGGTGTCTTGGGTAGAAGGCGAAAGTTAATGTTATTGATAATAAAACAAGGTAGATGATATTTTGATTATTTATGGTATTGTTGGAAAAATAATTTTTGGGGGTTACTTGCGAAAGCAAAAATTTAAGACAAACTTAATACAATTTGGAAATTGATATACTTATTATTTCTTTAAAATGATAACAAATTGTTATCTTAAAGATGATAAAAACATATTAAATAATTGTTTCTTATTTAGATAAACTCCAGAATATACCTTGGTTATAAGAATATATTCTATGTTTAAAAAAAAATGTTGATGTACTTTTTTTTTAAATATGAAAATACATTTTAAAATATTTTATATAACCTAATTGTTACCCTGGTAGAAAATAACCCAACTAAAATGGCTTAACTGCAACGGTTGGTCAAGTTTTTGGGCCAACGAATAACAA
>JAWWEQ010028954.1:0-23855 GCA_035583055.1 Torymus tubicola
ATATATATATATATATACATTCTCTCTACAAACTAACAAAATTTTCCAACCTTCTCGAACCTAAAACACACACATAGCATAGCATACCACAGCCACGAAGAAGACACAACGCCGGCGCGCAGGAAACTCTCTCCCGCGCGTGTTTCCCGACAGCCGCAACAGCAGCTGCGAATCCAGAGTTTCCCGGTTCCCAGAACACACACACATACACACTGGCAGCTGCTGCCGTCGAGATATCGGCTGTATTTAAATGATCCTTCGCGCTCGCGCGTGCACGTCTCAAGGGAGAGTGAGTGAGAGGGTATAAGAGATATATGTATGTGTGCACAAGGGATGAAGTTGTAGTAGTCGTATGAAGGATATCTGAGTTATGGAAGGAGGTACGACGACGACGACGACGAGGATTCGCTCTGTCGTTGCGATATGCGGGTTGTCAGTGAGCGAGAGAGAGAGAGAAGAGTAAGTAGGCGAGGAGGGAGTGACGAGGAGCTTGCGAAATTGCAGAGTCGGCGGAATGTCGACGAGGGCGTCGTGCCCGCGCGCGAATGCGAAATGAAATTGTTTTAGCGCATATTAGTGTATATAGTAGTGGACGCGCTTCGATATGTAAGAGAACGTGTATATATATTGCATCCTAAAATCCATGTGGCATATCAAGTGTCTATATGTGTATTTTTTAAAAAATCATATTCATATATTATAACAAAGTCATTCACCTCATACGTACAACCGTGTACATATATATGAACGTCGTGCGTATGGGTCCCTGAGGTCAACGCACGCTATTGAATATACGCATGATATATACCTTTTTCATTACGGTTCATCGTTAACTATGGCTAACAAGGTAAACAAAAAGAAACGAGGGGTTGTACCTACATACCCCCACGTATACATACCCCATCTAATCCACGTATATAAAAGATTACCTGGCCATAATATAACGGCGGGTGAATGTTCGTGCTCTCTCTGTCTCGAAAAAATCTCCCGGATGCTCGTGCTAACGGTATATATACCATACCATATCTATATGTATACGCTCGTATCTATAGTGTACACGCGCGTGCTCAGTATTATATTATAATATTATATATATGCGATAGATATAATTTTCAGCTAGGATATTATATATTATAGACGGTGTGATAAGCATCATCGGCTAATATACCTATAACATACAGATGTATAATCGCGAACGTTTTTGGAAAGCTGGCATAGGTATATATGTATAAGAATGTGCACCTGTTGCGATCGCACATATATATATATGTACAAATATATGCTTGTCGTCGTCGACGTTAAAATTGATAAAAATCGATCGGCGATAACCATACGCGATAAAATGTATATATACATGTTCTTTATAGGGAATTGATGAAATTAACAGGCAATTAATAATCGCGCCGTATAGATAAATAGGTAAAGATATGTAAGAAAACGAGTATAAAATATATATATGTATAGCTTATGTGTTAACGTATCTATATGTACGTATGTATTACACACCGATAGACGAAGGCCGTTTCCATGGCTGGCACTGGACCGCTCAAGCGGTTGGTGGGCGGACGGATGGTTTCCCATTTTTTCGTTACTACGTTGGTTTCTCCTTGTATATCCACACACACATACACATACACGTATACGTGGTGTTACTGATACTCGCACATATACAACAACAACAACAAGAAAATCACTGATCCACACAGAACTATGGTACGGGTATGATGATATCGATGATGATGATGATACTGCCGATATTATAGCTGTATGTTTTCAGGACGCGTAGTATACGCCGCTACGACACACTCGCGCTCCTAATACATACATCGAGGTGTGCGGGTAAGATATACACGATTGCTGTTGCTGCGGTTCTTTTTTTTATTCTTCGCGTGGTATGTGTGTGTGTGTATATGTATTGCACTTTGCGAGTAGTTTCCACACTTGATAATAACAACAATAACAACACTGTAGCACTGGTAGCAAAAAAGAAAAACAACAGATATACACTGGTGTAAGAGAAAGCGAGAGTCACTGATGATGATACACTATATATACGTCGAGGGCGCTTGGTAAGGCTTCTTCTTCTTCTTCTTCAGGCAGCAGCAGCACCAATCCGTTTATACACTCGCGCGTATAATGGCATGCGCACAACAACTCCTTCTTTTTTTTTTTACCCAACGTAGGTAGTATAAAACAACGACGAGGAGGAATCGAACAACAACGACGACGACGCGAATAACCGAAGATGTAGTAGTAATAAATGTTGATCCTGATCCATCGGGCCGGCCGGTCGCTCGCTACGTTAAACGAGTAGCCGGAGCAGCAGCAGCAGCAGCAGCAGGAGGAGGAACGCGCACGATGATCATCCGGCGCGCGCTCGGAGAACTGGTCATGCGACTACTACTACTATACACTCGCCACTCTCCTTGTCTCTCTCTCTCTCTCTTCCCCTTATACGTATGTGTGTGTAGGTATATAGGTGTGACGTAGTAGAGAGTGTACTACAGTCGCGACGAGTGGGGGGGAGTATAGCAGAGAGAGACGCGATTCACACCTGAACCTCACGTCGTGCCTATATGTGTATCTATCTATCTATATATATATGTATGTAGCATATAAGCGTGAAGGCGACGATAAGAGTAGTAGTATATAGAAGAGCGAGCGCGCGCGTGTAGATTTTTGAAAGAACCGCGTTGCGCGCAGGCGCGCGCGCGTGTATATTACTGGTATAGAGGTAGGGGAAGGGGAGGGGGACGGTGGAACCGTCGTTCCCACGTTTTTCCGTTAAGAGCCGTTACGCCTCGACGAGCGTACGTACGCGCACATGCACTGCTGTCTGTCTGTCTGTTTCTCTCTGTGTATGTATATAGATATACACATACGCGTGTGCATGTGCGATGGTTGGCCGTTGCGAACTGTCAGGACGATACGTCGATGGGTATAATGAGTCCTTCGATGAAGAATTTTTTAAGATGATGATCCTTGGGTTGCACACTAACAGACGTACACTGGGTTACAGTACGATGAAGTATATAGGATGACAAAAAACAAAACGGAGCAACGGTTGTATATATAGGTATCTATATATATACGATGCGAAGGTGCAAAAACTATCGGTTATAGTCGAAGAGATCACTGTGTCGAGCCGCCATCTATCGGCGCGCACTCCGTTCGTGTATACACACAGACACAAACTCCAAAGAGCGGCCGTTGCACCACCACCGCAGCGCGAAGCACTTTTATATTCTATATATATATATATATATATACGTGTTTCCTTCTTCTTTTCTTGTTTTTGTTAAAAATCCACTTCTTGCACCTTTTTGGGAAAAAATAACACCGGTATACACACTAATGTATATACATATAGAAAAATCGAAAGGGAAAAACTACAACGACGCGTAGTAGTAGTTTTTAAAACGAAGAAGAAATTAACAACCAATGACGACGATATGGGCCCGATGATGCCCGAGAGGCACACACGCGCGCGCGAGAGAGTCGGCCCCGACTGCGCTCCTATGGGCCTCGCGCGACGCTCGTTCTATGTAACTTGTGCGCCGCGCTGCTGCTGCTGCTGTGTGCGCTCGCCTCGCGCGCAGGGCCGTAGTAAGATGTTCGTGGTACCCCTATATATATATAATAAACGTGTGTATAGGCTCGCGCCCTACTTCGCGAGTTCTCCCCGCCACTTATACTTATATACCATTGTAAACGACGGTCTTTCAAAGTGCACGACGATCGTTTTGCCTTGTTTTTTTCTTTCTTTTACCTTTGAGAGATGTGGAGGGAGACCGTGGATATATGTGGGTTGTGCGAGGTGTACGTATATAGATGTATAGGTATGTAGTTTTTCTTTATTACATAGTGGTGGAGAGTTGGACCGGTGTGTATATAAACCTATGGTTGTGGTATCGTTTTAAGGGTTGATTTAAGGTGCGAAAACGATGTTATTTGACTTATTGAGATTCCTTCGCGAACTATGGATATACTATACATCAGCCATTGGACTTTCTCTTTTTACAAGTGCAAAACAACAACGCTGTAGCTTAAAAACCTGAACATCATGTATCCATCACCGGAATCATCAAGCAACCACCATCCCTACAAATATTCATTTTTCAGTTCGCACTGTCCCACCTTTTTATATTCTTCCCAAATTTAGATACATCCTGTTCCCCCCGAAAAAGGAGGAAAAAACAAAAAAAAAAAAATTTTTCTCATATAAAAATTCTCTCTCTCGTGTAGCAGCACACGGAAGAAGAGAGAGAGACGCTCGCGCGACGAGGGGCCAGGACACGGAAGATACTTGCCCAACTGTATATATAGGTATATGAGCTGAAAGAGGAGAGGAGAGGGAGAGAAAGAGACGCTCGCTCGCGCGCGTGTGCAGCTGCCCCCAAGCGCTAACGTTGAATGCCTGCGTACATCTGCTGCTGCTGCCGGCGGCGACGATGTCGAGCTGCAGAGAGCCTCGAGAGGAAGGAGGAGAGAAAGGAAATAAGGAGAAAAGAGCGTGTAGCGCGTGTTGGGATGAAAAAGCGTGTGTATAGTATAATGCACGGGGGATTTTCTCGGTCTTTCTTCTATATGGCCGCGTGTGCCGGAGGTTTTTTGAAAATATATATATATGTGTGTGTTTGTGTAAAACGGTGATGGTATATATAGGGCTTCTTTTTTTTTGTTCTCTAAAGTAAAGAGAGGAAATTGGGTAGGAGGGAAATTCAGAAAGAGGAATAAGATTGGAATGATGGTCGTTGAGCTAAATTTTTAAATAAATTGAAATATCATTCAAGTTCCGCATATAATTTCTTATAAAAATCGCGGTAATTCTATAAAACAAATACTACCCATACACACTTTATCCTCCACCCCAATCGGTCAAATCCGAATAATTTTTCTCCACGCACGCACGCTTATATAGATAACGCTAATTTCTCTCAATCCTTCGTTCGTACACCCCCCAACCCACCATATATATACCTACACCTAGTGCACACACGTTTATCTAATCCCCGGCAGCAGCGCCATTCACAGCCCATACCGCTTTGTACTTCCCCCGAAAAAATCCCGAGGAAATATAGGTCAATCAAATGAAATTACACACATATATACCTATATACGACGCCGTTTATCAAATCGACCTATACGAGAGAGAATATATCCTCACGTACAAAGCAAACGAACTCTCCTCATCGGCTTTTCCATTGTATATGCGAGAGCGAAAGTGAAGTATATGCAGGCATATGTACGTATATATGCATGCACATACACACGCAGTTCGATTAAAATCGGAAATGGTCTGTATGTGTGAGAGAGGGAAATTCGGTGCGGTTGGGTCGAAAAATATGACCCGCATCGGTTGGATTTCTGTGCAGTGTGTAGGAATTGGTTGGCGTATATGGTATAGGGCGCATTGTACGTGCGCACTCAGGTACTTCTTTGTATATATATGCGCAGTTGAGTGCGCGTGCGTTTAGTTTTGAGCGAGAGTGGTATGCATTGTTTTTCAGTATATAATGTCGATCGAACTGCTGTTTTCCTAAATTACTTTGATTTTACGTTAATGCTAGTTAAAGTGATGAAGGTAATTTGTATACGTAAATAATATGACGTAACTTTTCACGCATTCTTTAATTACCGTTCGTCATATAAGTTATGTATATACTAGAGTTTGCGCAATATCGACGTGTCGCAAACAAAAAAAAATCCATAAACGTCGCTCTGTCCATATAGAAAACTCTTTTTATTTACGATTGTTTGTGAGAAAAATAATCGTAAAGCTCTCACAGTAGCAGCCTTTACGATTATTTGTTCTACGCGTTAATTTTCCACTCAGTATAATTTACGCTCTTTCATACTCTTCATAACTAACAAAAAATAAAGAAAAATTATATTACGTAACGCGAACGCGCGTCACTTCTCTCTCTCTCTCTCTCTCTCATGTATATATATATATATATATATATATATATATATAAAACCTTTAACCTTATCAAACGTCGCTCGAGTAATGTGGGTTATACATATAATTACTGACTTACTTTTCTTTTCTTCATACCCTCGTGTGTATGTGTGTATATATATTTATAGATACGTATATAGCAACAAGGTGGTGGCACTACTTACCGAAGAATTCAAGTCACCGTATCAGCAGCAGCCGATCTCGCGTGCGCTCCGAATCTGTAACACGAAAAAAAAAGCTCTGTAATGAGAACGAAATTGTATGTTAATGTGGGGGGAGAAAGGGAAACATAGTGGTTGTTACGAGGTTTGAGGGGTACAAGTTCTATTATTCAAGTTGAAGCTTAGTAGGTTAAAAGCTACTTCTATCCGGTTGTATCGATGAATTTTGAATGGGTTGGGGTTTTTAGATATACATATAGAAGTATCAGGGATTCGGTTAGAGAGAGACGAGCGAGGGGTAGGTTTATGAATATTTAGATACATCGTTGATTTATTTTTAGATGCGATTGATTTATCTCGATTCGTATGACGATGAGAGCTAACTTGATGTATGCTAAAATGTAGATATCGTTTTTCTTTACCTAGCGACTCGATTAATGCAGATGGATGATTGAGATTCGTTCGATGCATTTTTCCGATCTAATCGAGTTGTTCGATTTTTTGTTAAAATAGACTGTGTCGATGCTGACATCAGCACATCTGGGACGATAATTTTAAAATTTTTATACTCTCACAAATCTAATTTCGGAATTGACGTTCCAAATGTTTTATGATAAATTATAAAAATAAGATGATGTTAAAATTAGATTTTCGAGATCATTTTTATTTAGTATTTTATATTAATAACGTTCAGATGTTATCGTGTTAGATCCATTGCACATATTTATTTAAATCTGAAAATGCAACCATTGCTAATTCAGTGGTTCTTATTTTCCGCCAACTTAATTTATTATTTAAGAATCGATTAATGAAGTTATTAAGCAGGCAACGGAGCCTGCATAAAATCAAATTAGATGTGATATATTATTCAACTAAACACCAATAAAGAGCCGCTTACAAGAGCAATAATTAAATCTGAGCAGGTGACTTCGTAGTTAATGTTTCAAACGTTAGCATTTCATTAGTTTAAATTATTCATGACAAAACTAAAAACTTGATTCACTAGCAAATTGCAATTCTCTTGTAAAACGTATTATATAGAATGGTATAAAATGTTATATAACTTTATATATAGCTGTAAGAAAATAGTAATCTTGATTTTTTATGATCCAATGTACTTTTGTATTTTTTAAAGATTGGTTGATTTTTATTCATAGACAAGAAAGTCACGTTCGTTATCAAAACTATTATTTTCTGAAACAAATGTAAATATTCTTCTACAATTAGAATGTGTTGAAATACTTCATAAGTTAAATAACAATAACAAATTTTGTGAAGATAAAGGAGACCTGGGAAACTCGAGCATGTTAAGTAATACGTAAATAAAAATATACATAATATATAAAAATTTAAATAACTTTAAAGATATGTTAATTTTTGGCTATAATAAAAAAACAACAATTGTATGTCTACAATTCTGCAGAAATTTACAGCAAATTGGCGTTCGAAAAATTTTGAAAAGTACACCTGCCACTCCAATTTTTTTTCGGTTATTCAACATTTTTAGGTATTCGAGAATATCAGAAAAATCGTGAACATGGTTTATCCTCTGTCGAATTTTTTTATCGCCCGAATAAATGTCAAATTATCCTTTTTTCAAACGTAATTATTCCGACCCGATTTCGCATCCTCAGAGCTACAGTCAAATAGGCAGGTGAAAATTCAGAATTTCAAAACACCGTGTCTCGAATTCAGACACGGCACTTAGTGTTTGGGGAAAAAACATACTGTGGTTCTATTATGCAATATTATTTTACGTTCCGTACTCTTATTTTATTTTGTAAACTCTTTTTAAAATATCGATTTAAATTATTAACGTACATTTTATAATAATATATAAATAGCTATTTTTAAAAATTAATAATTTTTTTATTTATTACTAGCTGTATACCTCGCTTCTAACGTCGCTCGGTAATACAAAAGCCTTTTTAACCCTTTTTTCAACATTTTTTATCAATTATTATTTTTTACACATCCCTTTATACACATGAACTATTGGGTAGAAGTCGGACGTACGGACGGACATTTTGCCTTTTTAATATTATAATAGAATAAAAGTCTACTAATAACCAAAAATTTGATTTACTGCGAGAGGGTAGTACGTTCCACGAGTCAGTATAATTTTGCTCAAACTTAAGGATATGCTTCCGGACGTAAAAATATGTAGAAAGCCATAATAGTTGGCCATAACGCTTCAAAAAACTTGAGTTACAAATATTTTTATTCTCATTTTAAGAAAATGTTGAAAAAATACTCTTCCTTACTTTGAAGCTAAACAAAAGAATTGTCACCTACTTTTTTTGGTAATTACAATATATAAATATTTTTCAATGTTATGGTAGTTTCAGATTGAGCAAAGAGAATACACTAAAAATTTGCAAAAATATGCATCTTAATATCGATTATATTTTAAAGTACCTGATCTCAGACTCATATGGTTGTCATGAAGAGGTTGGAATTTGATGTAAAGAATAAAATAAGACATTTATTGATGACAGGGAATACTAAGATTAATATATTTCAATTTTAAACTGTTAACGAAATTTTAATGATTCATTTTTATGATTCATTTTTTATTGTATTTGAACACGAGTAGTGTGGTTATTTCTGTACAATTGCATATCTAAATGTATTAACTTTTATACATGTTAATATTATCAAACGAAAAAAAGGAATAAAAAGTAAGACTAAAAACGAATTTAATCGCTACAATTATCGCAGTAATAGTTGATACGTTCACGTTTTTCGTTCGCTAATATGTTGCTAAAAGTTGTTCACAGTATATTATAGCGTTTCAATGCTAAGTTGATTGGTTTTTTTTTATACGTAATATTTTTCTTATGAATTATTTAACTCAGCTTGTCCATATTTCACGTGTAACTATTTATATTTATTATAAATAAATGTTATTATTGATTCTTATTTATGTCTAATTAGAAATATTATTATCCATTTTTCAACTAAAAAAAATTATCACATTACGTTTCAAAGTAAAATGTATTACCCAAATAAGCCAGATAAGGTGTTTGGTTTATCCAGTACGTTTGTCTTGGAATTTGCATGATTTTATTTTTTTCTGATAAGTGTTACAAATAAAGTTAATGTGTTATTTAATCGATTAATTACGTCAAAATTGAACAAATACAAAACTCGTAGCAAGTATTATTGAATATAATTTAATTATATAGAAATTAAAAATAAATTTATTTTTTATTTCAATTAAACCGTCAGAAAATCTTTAAAAATCGTTTTTCACGTATTTTAACGATGTTATGGCTACGAGTTATGCATATAAATTGAAATATGTATAAAGACATGTACGTTTAAATCTATCTATATGTATGGTTGAAAATTTTACACTGTAGTCTATTCAAGAAATATATCTAATACCGGCTTTGTCCGAATTTCTCCTATAGATTAAAGATCTCTGGAGATATAAATTACATAAAAAGAAGACATTTTTTTGATAAAAATTAACATCTCTCTTTAAAAAAGTGATTTCTTAAAAAAAGTGATGAAGGAAAGTTGAAGCCAAAATAAAACTTTTGGGATTGGTCGAGTCTGATAGACTATAAGTTCGTGATTGGTCGACGCTGCATTTAACTCGGCGCTTAAGATTTTAAAGTATCCAGTGTCGGCACAAAATTAAAATTCTGACCTATATCGGACAGCGGTAAAAAGATGACTATTAGAGATAAATTAAAGAACAAAACCCATATATTATTATTGTTTATGATGTTAAGTATTTAGTCAAATGTATATTATGTTGATTTAATGCTTCAATTTATTAAAATACTATTCAAAAGTTTTTGAAGTTAGGTGTGTACCGAGTATGCATAGTCCAGATACTGGACTAATAATAATGTTCCATAAGCTAGTGTCGGGACACGTTTAAATTACATTGTCCCGACATCGGATCTGAAATCTGTCCCGAGATTGGGATAGGCTTATTACGGCTTGTCCCGCTATACCGGACTTGTTTACTTTTTTTTATACTTAGTTTTTTAATATAAAAAAACATTTAACAGTCTATGTTTTTGCATAAATTGTCAAATAAGTGCCAAATTGAAGATATACTTTAATATTTTTAACGACTTCGCTCATGTATAATAATTAATGTCGCCTAAACATATTACCATATGAAAAAGTGTCTGTTTTTACATAATAGAAATAGCTGCAAAAATTGTATTTCAGTGTAACCCTAACTTCAAAATTTGTCTTTATTGCAAATAATAAGATAATAAATAAATGCAATATAATATTGCAATATTCATTGTGATACATTGTTATAATAAAAAAAGAGCGCGCGAAGCTCGCTTGATCTTGCTAGTATAGTAAATAATTTGAAATTTAATAAAGGAAATGTAGGTGATTGAAGTTAGGCAATATATTTCTGAGAGCATTACTTAAAATTAACAAATATTAGCTATATTACAAACAAATCAATTTTCTGCAATATAAAACAATTTAATACCGTTTAATTCAAGAAAGGTTTTATATCTTGAACATTCATAGTAACGTTTCCAATTACGAAGTTACGAAGTACTTCCAGTTTGAAGTTGAGGTCGTTGAACTTCAATGAAAGGATTCTATAGAATGAAACTAAAATACTTGCTTTCTCAATCGAAATATATTCAGAAGCTGCGTAATTATTAAAGACAAAAACATTGAAAATTAAAAATATACAATTTAATTATAAAATGAAACTCTTTTAAAATATTCAGAATTGTTCAAATTATATTAAATATTATAAAAGATTTTCCACATCTTAGAAAATGTACGCCTTCAATCATACATATTTTTCAATTTCAAATTACTAAAAACTACAAACTAACCATCTCAAAATAACGTAAACAACAACAACTATGTGTCTCTCTCGTAACACCTCGCGTCTCACGCTCACCTTTCTCCCTATTCTCCCCCGACCACCGTATGCATCCCCATATCACAAAGGTGTACATACACACATACACATACACACCGGAATGGCCATCGAGCTCGAATCTCATGCACTTTGCCGAAATCCCGTCTCTCTACGAAAAAAAAACGAAAGAAAAGAGTGCAGGATCGAGCTTTGATTCGCTACAAAGGAATCCAGGGGACCTGGCGCCCAGGCCTTTTTATACACATACATACATATACACTGGGCATATCGAGCGAGACGGTTCCCACGACACCCCTCTCCCCTTCTGTATGGGAACGCAATGTACGTATATAGGGGTGAGCGCTCGCGTAACTGTCGTATACGTGTCTATGTATATATACGTGTATATGTATGTGTGCAGGCGAGACTGATCCGTTACACAAGCTTCACTTATTTCGGTGTATATATGTATGTGTGTTGCAGTGGAGGGGAGGGGGGTCGATATTATATATATACGTGTTTAATACGGGGTGACTTTTTTAAGCCTGAGCTGTGTGGTGCCGATCGATTAATTGCTGGTGTATATATATATGTGTGTGTGTGTGTATTAGTATAGGAGCGTCGTGAACGTATAAGAGGGAGAGTGAGTTCGTTAGGCGGCGATTGAGCAATTTGAATCTCCCTGCGCGAGAGCGCGCGATTCGGTTATTTCGACGTCTGAGGGTAGTTACAGAAGGGGCCGCGCGCGATTGTACGAGATGGTATACTACGCGAGAGAGTTCGAGCACGCGTGTAGTGTAATTTAGGGTTTGGAGTTCGGATGGTTATTAAGGGCGGTGTGATTTAATTGCTCTGGGTATTGGGTGGTGGGATTATTATTAGTTTTTTTCTTTTTTTTTTTTCAAATTTGTTTCAAAAGTTGTTTGAAAAATATGTTGTTGTTATTTTTCGGTTTTATAAATATGAAGTGGGAGAATTAACATGGTTTTTACGAATTGTATATATTTATTATATTATATTAGTAAATGGTGTTGACAGTGTGTAGGTTTTATGTAGGTGTAAAAATGGAAACGCGAAAAGAAACAATGTTCCATTTGTACATATATGGAAATATCATGAAAATGGGAATAACATGAGAAAAAAAACATATTTATAATATTTCTGTAGAAAACAAATATATATTTATATATAATAATGATGATAGCTGAATGCATTCGCGGAACTTTCGTCACTCGCTGATTTAAACATCAGTATACAATAGCGAACCACTGAACCAAATGATTGACAGACCGATACTTCGGCGACTGCCTCGTCGTCATTGTCGTCGAATTATAACAATAATATGCGTCAACACATGGAAAATTTTCGAATGTATATATACTTTGCATTTGCGTCCATTGCACACACACACAGACACCATTTAGTATTCTTTTTTTGCGTAAATTGGCAATTATTTAAAAGCAGAACAAACAAGGACGAGCAGACAGAGAAAAATTCCAAGCTGCATCTCTAAATAGATATAACTGCTGTGTCTATCAATGCACAAATGAATCGATTCTGTTGCGGGTATATACGTGACAGGAACCGAGTAATTAGTTGATCGAATGTTTTAATTAACTCTATTTGTCCTGAAATTAACGAAAAATTTTCCATGTACTCGTTCGTTTATCAGCACTGTTAAACTGTATATTTGCCAAACAGACCAAGCAAACATAGACGACCAAAAAAATAATATGCTAAAATTTCTTATTATTAATGCAGTTTCAAATGCAATATAAAATACACTATTAATTAAATGTATAGAATTCGAATGTATTGTAATTTATAATTATTAATTAGCATTAAATGAAATATTAAAAATAAATTATAAATGTATTTTGTTCGACCCTGCTAGAAATTCGTCTATCACGAAATGACCAGAATCTTAACAAATGGGTAGAAAAAATGGCCAGTTAATCGTCAGCGATGAAAAGCTTTTTCTCTCATTATATATCCATTTCACAGATTGGCACTAAAATGACATAACATTAAAATTTTTTTTTTAATTTTTCTTACAAATTCGACATTAAATTGAATGATATACAACTTTAACTGATAGTTTCCTACAATATAAATAATATACGAAGGCCAGAAAAATATTTACGATAACCCTTCTAGAGATATTTCGAAAACTTTCGTTTTTGTCATTATTTTCTGTCTTTCTCGCTCTTCTCTAATACAACTAGACTTTTACTACCCATGCTCTAACTAAAAAACTGTCCAACTTTAAAACCACTTAAATAGATAAAAACTAGCTTGTGCCAATCTACGATAAACTCCTTCTATTTTTCAATCTAGAAAATGGTCAAATAATATTGAATTTGGAAAAATGAAATACCTATTTTATAGCCATCGCTAAAATAAATACCCAGTTATTAGTTATAAAATGTTTTGGATTTCCACCCGGGTAATGTTTGGCGTAACTCAAAAATAACATGCACGAGTTATTCAGGCCAACTTTAGTCTGCACATCCCTAGCAGCAAACTTTATCCATTCAACAATAGCCCCGAACAGGATATACTACTATCTTCCCCTGTATTTCTAGCCTCCTCCATATAAATATATATTCTCAAGTTAGAAAGCCACCTTTTCCCTATACGAATTCTTAGACTTAAAAACCTCGTTCTTATTCATTTCAAATTCTCTCTTCTCTTCCATCAAAGAGCATACATCATCCGCTATACACCTTTGACGCCACCTTTAATCCAACACAAAAAAAAATCCGACTTCTATACGTTACAGTCGTACATCTCCAGACGTGGAAGAAAAAGAAAAAGAAAAACATGTAACAAAAAACTCTCCCTCTCGTGTATAATGTGGCAAAGGCAACGCGTGTACATATCAAAAGTCTCGTATATCTCACTCTTTCTGTTTCTCTCTCGGCAGCTTTACTATGCTGATTGGAGACACCCTCGCGGCGTTTTTCCACCACCCCAGAAGAGTAGGTGCATGATCTCGTCGTTCGTTGTATGTCGTCGAGACAGACGACGACTTTGCTAGGTTGAGAAAAAAAGAGAGAGAGACGTTCACCCATGTCGGTGCATTCTAATGAATATGAGCTGCGTGTTCCTGCTTAAACAAGCGAGATTTCTTTTCTTAATCAGTCCGTGGAAAAGGAAACGTATGATTATGCAATCCATTATTATACTACTCACACGTGCTTGTGTATATATATATATACACATGTATAAAAAGGAAGTGGACGAGGGTACGATGATTTAGTTGGTTTGCGTAAAAGTTTGCGAATGATTACGGCTCTGGTGGTTTGAAAACTCCTTTATCGAATTACGAGCGGGTTGGGGGTGCAGGTTGAAAGTTTTGACTCGACAAAACTGAATAACGAGAGAACGAGGAGGGGCGGTGGGCTTTAAAAACTTTACGGCCTCACTAACTTTTGCATTGAATCGGAAAAGGGCTAAAATAATAGCCATAAGAATTGTAGGGAAATTTGCGAGGTTTGGCGCAAGTTGTTTGCCGCAAAGTTTGGGGAAAAGCTATACGCAAGCACGCATATTCAATGCTCATTTGCTATTCGAAATGGAGATTAAATGCGCCGAAAAGTAGATGGCGAATTTACACAGCTGCGTGTACTGGTGGTAACAACTGCGCGCGAGATTATCAAGCGTAAGAGAAGATCTAAGTATATAAGGTTTGGTGAGGCGACAACGATCAATCGAGTTTCAGTTCTCAAAGAAGCATCATGAAGCTAGCTATCCTTTTCTGCCTTGTCGCCTTCGTTTGCGTAAGTAACATAAGAATTTTACTTATTTTTTGCGTTTTTTTTACATTTCTTTTAAAGTTTTATTTAGAAGGTGTCGAAAAGTGTCTGTAAATTTTTTTTACTGAAATTCAAAGTTCTAGATTTTAATTCTTTTATTATTTTTTTTACAATATTAAACGGACATAAGTCCTTTATAGAAATTTGTTTAAGTCGAAATAGCGTTATATTATAAATATTACAAGAATAAGTGTTATACAAAAAATAACATAAAAATAGGACTTCTTGGATTTTAAATTGTTCTCTTCAGTTTGAACGAAGTATTTGACGTTTTTTCTCAACCTTAATAACGACGAAAAGAACAGTTTACAAGAGTTAAATTCAATTTACTATATAATACGAAAAAGTCTTGCATAACTGATTGATAAATTTCTTAAGAAGTAATTTTAAATATAAGTAACTATGAGAACAGTATTCAATTATAGCGCTTTATAATAGATTTTCACTTTATCTTGTTAATATTAATATTACGTGAGTAGGTAGAATGAAAAGTAGTTAAACATAACGGCATAAAAGCAATAGAAAAAAGAATCAATAAAATAAAATAAAAACCACTTTGTATTTTTATAATCCGATAGATCAATATTTTCTGGTTTCTATACGTTGATAAAGCCCATAAATCTAAACGATGCAAAGAACATTCCGAATTAATCTTTTCTGCATGCATACATTCAAAAACACTTTTTGATGTTTTCAATACGACAAATCAAATAATTGTGACGTATTTAAATTATTTTTCTACCAAACGGTGATTTCTTCTTTAAACTAACTTCTTTAACTTCTACCAAACTATGATTTTGAGATAGTAGAATTTTTAGATTCGCATTGGTAATTAAAATCCAGACGCAAATGACATTAAATGCAACACTGCATAGACATAATTTTATATTTAAATAACACATATATTAACATAGGTACTAGACCAATTAATGAGCATGTCTCAGAAATCGACATTCATTTATATAGTTATTCCGGAAAGAAATAAAATTTTTAGTGCCCTAGTGGAAATCCAAAACATTTTATAACTAATAACTAGGTATTTATTTTGGTAATGGCTATAAAATAGGTATTTCTTTTTTCCAAATATTTTTCTCCTATTATTTGACGATCTTCTGGATTGAAAAAGAGAATGAGTTTATCGTACATTGGCACAAGCTAGTCCTTATCTATTTAAGAGGTTTTAAAGGTGGACAGTTTTTTAGTTAGAAAATGGGTAGTAGAAGTCTAGTTATATTGGAAAAGAGCGAGAGAGGCAGAAAATAATGACAAAAATGAAAGTTTTCGAAATATCTCCAGAAGGGTTATCGTAAATGTTTTTCTGGCCTTCATATATTATTTATATTGTAGGAAGCTATCAGTTATATATCATTCAATTTAATGTCGAATTTGTAAGAAAAATTAAAAAGAAAATTTTAATGTTATGTCATGTTAGTGCCAATCTATGAAATGGCCATATAATGGGAGAAAAAGCGTTTCATCGTTGACGATTAACTGGCCATTTTTCCTACCCATTTCTTAAGATTCTGGCCATTTCGTAATAGACGAATTTCTAGCAGGGTAGCGTTAAATGGATTATCTGATAACTTTTTTATTTCTTATTATTTATGAAGAATTTAACCAATATAATATCAGCATATAAACCGTGCAAATGGATGTCTTTAAAAATATTTAATAGATTACTTCGCAGTTAAAGCACTCTATAGTTAAATAAAGTATGAGGATTTATATTAGCAATTAATGAAAGTTTCGAAAACTAGAATAGACAATGAAAGAGATTCTTTGGAATAAATTATGTTATCGTTTACTTACAATAATACTTTACGAAATAAAAAATTTGAATAAGCTTACAATTTATAACCTCCTAATTTATATTTATTAAGGGTAAATACACTAAAGATGTATTAAAAAGAAAAAGGTTTCTGTCCCTTATATTGAATAAATTATTTTGAGCATGTTTGATAAAAAAACGTAAGCGACCGTACATGAATTTAGCTAGTACAATATAACACAAATAAACCATTTATACGCAACCACCATAATACAAAAAAAAAATCACTTTCATTCACCTCACCGAACGAATCGCACTCACCCCAAACCCCCTATTTCTATCTCATCTACAGGTCGCTCATGCGTCGCCAGCTGTCGTGAACAGGGCCGACGAAGCCGAAGAACGTGGCGCCATTGTCGAGGCAGCCAAGGAGAAGCTTGAGCTCGCCAAGGAAAAGCTCGATTCCCTCATCCAAAAGGCATCGGACGTCCTTAAGCAGAAAATCAACGATGCCAAGAAAATGGCTGAGGATCTGGCTGAGAAACTGAAATCCGGTGCTCTCAAGGCTTCCGACAAGATCTACGAGTCTCTGCAGAAGATCTTGGACAAAGTAAGTGATCTCGAAGACAAGGTCACTGAGGAAGTAAAGAAAGTTACCGACAAGCTTTCCAAGAACAAGGAAGCTGAAGCCCCAAAAAGGCTGAATTAAGGAGTGTGTGACCGAGTGAGAGAGAGAGCGAGAAAGAGAGGAATGTATAGAGAATGTACGATCCTGATCGGCTCGCGGTTTGATCGATTTCGATATAATACTCAGTATGGTTTTACCGACGAGTAATAATATTAGATTTGCGCTGAACTGTTAATGTTAATTTAATGTCGATTAGATATGCGGTCAGATTAATTTAATAAATATTCTATCAACGTTTTGTTGCATATTGCATGATAATGAAAAAATCGTGTGTCTATATCTAATTATACCTGTGTTGACTTTTTTACTTTTCTCGTATTGCGTTGAAAATTCAAGGGAGAGAATTGAATTTTTATTAAACGTACTGTTTCGCTATTTCGCATTAGTTATATACACGCTGCTATTATTTTAATTTAAATCACGTCATTATATCCACGTAAACCTGCATTATTCATGTATATCTTTATATGTGAAGCAGGAAGACACAAGAAGAGAGAGAGAGAAGTTCACGCACCTTTTACATATATAACATATTACATTTTAATCGCGTGCGATTTGCTGAATTCCCGGAACGCTCATATATATATACACACACGCGCACACTAACCAGCGGAACGTAATTTATGCGCGGAAACTCTAAAGCGCCACGATTACGCCTATGCTTTATTACGCCATAAACTTTTAGCGCGTATACGCTTTGTTTAACCCCAACATATACATGCATATATATATACACACACTATATCGTGACATTTTCAACTAAAAAGCTGCAATTTTGAGTTTCCTATATATATGCATACACTCTGACGTAATAATACAAATACTTCTTTTGAGGTACATATAATGTTTGCGCAAATACCACAGCAGAATTTATCTGCAAACCAAATTAACCGCGCGCAATCAGATATACTAAACGCAAAACTTTTAATATATAATGCGCTCGAAAAATCTCAAAGGAAGTCATAGTCAAGGATATACACACGAGAGTATCCTTACACGCAAAGACAAACTGATTTTCCCACCAATTTGCATCCAATGCCTCGTATTACATATATATACATTCCTTCCTCTAGCTCACAAGATCCTCCCTCACCGTCACCTTGAACTTTTTTTTTCATCAGCGACCATTTATATTTGCAATTCTAATTTATAGTCTAATTTAAATATATCCTTAAAAAGAAACCCACAAAACTTTTATCTCTTTCGTCCAGTTCGACAACACCGTTCTCAACTTGGAGCAGTACGCAAATGACGCGGGTGTCGACGTATCCGAATGCTCGAAGATGACGCAAACTGTACGCCAAGCGATTATGGCTACGATCGCTAACAGCAGTGCTTGCATCGTTGAAAAAATCGAAACTGGCAAAGCTCTCGTTGTCGATCTCACACGTATCTCTCAAGAGGCACTTGATGAGCTCGATCAAGTCAAACAGGACGGTGGCGTATGCTTGGAGAATATCAGTGGTGTCAAGGCCATTGTTTCGGCTACCGCTTGTATGGGAAAGGTGAGTTTGCGACGATCGAGGAATGTGGTATTTTTTTTTTTAAGAGGAATTTATATTTGCATACAATGGGAGAATTTTGATGGTTCTGGAAATTGTTATGTGGAAGAATTAAGTTATGGGGTAACGGGATATCATGAATTTATCGTAGTAGCGTTGGTGGATTGGGACGAGAATATGGTTTTGGTAAGATTGAATTTTTTTTTTCTAACGAAGTATAAGTGAGTATTGGTCCTTGAACTATATCTATTCAAAAGCTGAGGAAATATACTTGGTTTGGTTGAATAAGATATTATACCCTTTATTTCAGTATTTACAGTATATATGATAAGGGACCGCGATAATTTATTGAGCTCTGATATTGTTTAATTAAAAGATAATTCTAAACATTCCAAAACTACATCATATAATTTATCTCCCAAATTCAATCACGCGATGTTTTTCCCATCGAATGGGAGATAATAATGTTTGCACATGTGTTGATAAAAATATATGGATCAAAATATGCCTTGATTAAATAAAAACAGTAGTAAATTTTAAAAATGTAAAAATGTAATTAACTTACTATTTACAATTGATATTCGTCATTATTAAGAGTAATGGATATTAACTGTTTGAAAAAAACTGATTATAATATTTGTTATTGATAATTCAATTTCACTATTCGAAAGGATAAATATTCACTGCTAAAATAAGGAATATCCATAACAGAAAGTAGATGCAAATTAACGCCTCATTCGTTTAAAAAAAAATGTTTCTAAACAATATTCCCATCAAATCTTCATTTTCTTTGTATTCCCTTCTAGTCTGCCGTTAAGGCTTCGTGGGCAGTAACAAAGAAGATCCCCTTCGTCGCCTGGGACCTTACCAAAATCACCACATTACTGAACACCTTGCCACAGTCTATTGGCGCCTGTATGGCCAAGAACTCAGCGCTCACTGCCGCCCAGGAGGCAACTAACGTTTTAGGCAGCTTCAAAGAATGCGTCTCAGAGAAGATGGTAAACGCAGGAGTCGGCTCGATTAAGGACAACATTCCCGATGCCGTTGCAGAACAGTACAACAAGATTCAGGATACTATTAACGAAAATGTCAACAAGATTCCCGATGTTGTTGGAGAACATATCAACGAGGTTCCCGATGTTGTTGGTGGACATGTAGACAAGATCCCCGAGATCATTGGAAATGAGATTCAAAATGCTGTTCGTGAATACGCCAACAACCTTCCAGTTTTTGGATAGGAGGAATTTTTTTAATTGCGAACAATATTTGATTGCTGTCGCATGCGAATTTGGTTGATGATTGTTATTGTTTGATAAGGATGGGTAAATATGAAAATTAAAAAATTTTTTTGCAATAAAAGACATTTCTATCTTTACCTTTGTGTACTTTTTTTGATCGTTATGTTTAATTTTGTTGGTTTACTGGTATAAGTCAAAATACACGTGTGTATATGTGACTAAAAAAAAGATATTATTGAACGTTATTATTATATAATTAAAAGTAAAACAACATCCACAGAAGTTTCATAAATATAAATGTAATTTACAAGTAAAAAATAGTGGGAGTTACATGCATGTATTGAATTTAAATAAAAAGGGTAAAGTTGAATAAGTTAAGGCGATGTACCACCGAAAAATAACCTAATTTTATTATTTAATTTAATAAAATTAGAACATTTATTTGGAAAACTAAGTCGGTCAGGCGCTCCGTATATCTAAATACTATACTCAGAAATTTTTTTTACTGATTATATCAGCAATTCCATGAGATATGCTCTTTTTGAAATAGATGAAAATTCTAGGAATACAGATTCCTACTTATCGACATCGCGGTTTTTATTTAACTAAATAATTTTTAACTATATTTTTTTTCAAAAAAGAAGACAGCTAGGCGCTTCGTATATATAAATACTATACTAAAAAAAATTTGGAGTAAATTCATTAGTATTTGCGGAGAAGATATTCACATTCCAAAATTACGTTGGTATGTCACATCACCAATGTTTATTTAATTTCTTGCATCATTAAATAAATTTAATATTGCGAAGAAGTAAAACAACAAATATGTAAATAAGAAAAGGATATTATAATGTATTATTTATGCAGATTTCAATTTTATAGTTAATTCAGCTGTATTTAACTTGAAAATAACTCATAAAATATTCGAGATAATATGCATCATAACTCATTTTGCGATATAAAAAAGTATCTTTGCAGTGTGTGTCCATTATTTGATACGAAATCAGTGATAGTGATAAGAAAGACAATTTATGATTGATCTACTGAATAAGTAAAATATTTCTTTCGCCTAATCAAACGTATATATATATATATTTAAAAATGAAATGGAAAATTATGCAGATATTCGTAAATTTTCAGTATAATAATTTCTAAATTAAAAATGAAACAATATACTTAATTACTTTGATTTTATATTTAATATTAAAGTTTTGCCGTAAACACATAAAGATTGATATTTCTATAAAAATGTTCTTCGTTAAAATATTCGCAAAATAATTAAAACCGAACGTTGAATTTCATTTCTCAAAAATAAAATCATCGAAAGCTTACTGAATACTGAAAAACGATTAACGCAATTTTAAATGATATTTTTATAATAATTGAAAATCCAATTACTTTAATTATAAACTGCAAATATTCAATTTATTAAAACGTCGGGCATTTCAAGATCATTCAACATTCATAACTCTGAACTCAACTTAAACTAGGTTAAACGAGAAACCTTCTCAGATTTTACACACATCATTACCCACGCGTTTCGTTTCTTATCAAGATCGGATTATTTATCACTAATCTACTCACAAATCCTTATATATAGATACATTCCAAAAGTGTAATTACTTTGATACAGTGAATTAAAATATATAAGATCGTACAAGAATATCCTCTCATCTTTTTTAATTTTAACGCAAAAAACAACCCAGAATTCAATTCCAGAAACACAAATACAACCTACACATCTCACAAAAAAAGAAAAATAATAAACAACAATATTTTCCCTACAGAGTAAACTTTTTCCTATATACCCAATCGTAAACCCAGAACATTCGTCGTATACCCCCAATAAAACCATCTCATCTCCAGTCCCATTCCCAAAACGAATGAAGAATAAAAAAGAAAAAGAAGAAGAAGAACCTCACCTCCGCGACAATTAAAACACCCGAGGTGTGTACACGTGTATATATATATACATATACCTATACACACGCGCCTGTGGAATACCTCACTTTGCGCTCGGCTGCGCGGGAGGTTACGCGCCGCGAGGCGTATACAAAATAGAGAGCGTGCAGCGCGCACTAACGCTCCGCAGTTCTTCTTCTTCTTCTACTACTATACATTTTGTTTGTTTATCCTCTCAAGTCCCTGGTTGTGTCTGTATATGTGTATTTATATAGCAAAAAAAGAGATGTTTCTTTTTTTTCATGCTATTATCAGCATCGTCCTTTCCCCGAGTACGTATATCGTACGTACGCGTATCGATTTTGTTTTTAGGATTTTTTTGCGACGCAGGAGAGAAAAAGAGAGAGAGATGATCAAAGTTTGACCTATTTGCCGTGAACAGGCGAAGTATATATATATTCTTGGCCGAAGTGTGATTATTTTGTATATATATGTGTTGTCTGTGAGCATGCAGCTTGTGAACGGGATATTTTGTTGAACGGACTGAGTTAAAAGTATATACGGTAAAAATATACTGAAAGAGTGATATGGTTATTAATAAACTTTGATATTTTAACATATTTATGAAATCGCTATATCGTCGTCTATATACACCGAGTTCACTTAAACTTTCTATTTTCGTTCGATTTTATTTTAGATTATAAAAGAGCGTTAATATACTCTTTACATATATAGTTATATAAATTATAAATAACACACACGCGTATAACATACAGGATGTAAGGTTGTAGCGTGTATTATAACGAAGTATGTAATTTTCATGTAATACAAAACTAACAATACTTTTAATATCAAATTGTTTTCACAACAATCTTCGTTTCTTGCTGCCTCTCTTGTTTTCCGTTATATATACCAACAATGGATTATTGTTCTCTACTCTTAACTATACATTTTTTTTTCATCAATCAAAAGAAAATATCGATAAGAAGTATTTACAAAGCAATTAATCAGAATACTATATAAGAAAAACATTTCACATAAAACTTATATAGAGCAATATCACATCAAACTATCCTGCAGTATAAGTATATAAAAATATACCATCAAAACGTCTTTGCGAACTCGGATCAATTAAACAAATATCAAACAAAGCTCTTATATATACACCCGCACGCGCCTTCACTTCCTTATCACCCGCCGCGATCAACCAGCCCACCCGAATTCCACAAATCTCAAGTATCTCATGCCGTATACATATACACTTGCCATATATATATTCGCTCTCTGTTTGCACACCCGATGACTTATATACCTCACCCTTATATACCAGCACCGCACGTATATATATATATATACATATCTATCCCAAAATAACTCCTTCCGGTTATCGACAGTATATACCTACATACTATATACGTTCGCGTTTGCGTTCGGTTAAAACCGCGAGCGATCTCATACATATATACACTTCTATACACACGAACCTCGTAATTCATCGCAGACGAAGGCCAGTCACGAACGTAGAAACCGTCAGCAATAGCAGCAGCAGCATCGTGCGCGCGTTGTTAATAAGTATATATGCGTGTAACGCTAATTAGGCGCGTTGCTATACGAGAGAGATCCCTTTACGTAATCCGACGCTCGTTTTCAAATCCGCTGCAGCTATATAGCAGCGGCTGATTATTATCGAGCGAGGAGAAGGCGAGGTGTTCTTCCTTTTATTTTTACACCCTTGTATACCGAGTATCGATGATGAACGGAAAATTAATCGTTATATTAGCGTTCGAATACAATCAATACACTTATATCCTTTTAATTAAGCTCGCGCGCGGTGTATGATGATATAAGTACGCAAATTAATTATACCGACAAGCAGCAGCCGATAATTAAACGTTCGTATATAGGTATGTGTACCTTAAGCGCCTTAGGTATATTACGCAACTATATAT
>JAWWEQ010028965.1:0-23839 GCA_035583055.1 Torymus tubicola
TATATATATACATACATTATATACATCCCCTCGGGTTCTCTATACACGCATATATATACATATACGCGCGAAGGCCGTTTTCGCTCATTCATCGCGCGCGAAAAATTTACAATTTAATTGAGCGATAAACCCGCCGTTATACATGAGGACTCGAAGGTATTTAAACGAACCGATGTATATTTGCATATAGTATATATATGTAAGAGCTTGCAGTTTTATGGCTTTATTTGGTCGCATAAACATATATATATATATATATATTTTTTGTGACATTGTAAAAGTGCCCGCTATTAAAGACACTTTGACTCGGTAGAAAGCTGTTGCGTATAGTTTGAGAGACATGTGATTACACGCGAGAATAAAACGTGAAATATGTGTAATTACGGAATTACAAGTTTAAGAATGTGTTATTTATGACTGGGGGACGGAAGGGTGTAATGAAATTTTGAAAAGTTGGGAGCTCCTGCACCGTAAGTGCGATTGTGGTTTATGGGCTAAAGAGTGAGACATATTGAGGAGATTAAAGCGTACGTCGGGTCTGAGTAATTATTATATTTTGCTCTACTATAACTGGATTAATTGTATATTCAGAAGATAAGAATTTATTTATCGGATTGTAAAAATACTAATATATCGTGTAAATTTATACAAAGTTTTGACACACGTTTGATTTGTTATTTATCGACACGCTTCATTAATCTCTACCTCAACTTCAATATTTGTATTGTAAAATTTTGAAATTCGATTAAAAAATGCGGAAAAAACCAGGGAAAAACACTTGCAGAAATTCAGAAAACAAAATTCCTCCTCAATCGTCAGTATATACATAAACACACGAAACATTTCCCCTCGTGCCTCGCGTCTCTCGGGTTATATCCGGACTCAAAAATTTCGCAATCGTGAAAAACGTGAGAAAGCAAAAACATTTGTATATACCCTGAACGTTCTCTAATACGATTCACATATAGGTACTCTCATAAAAAACAAACAAACAAACCATAAAACCCGTCGTCGTCTTCTCAACTATATCATGGTACAAACCACACGATAATTTCGACTCGCGGAAAAAACCCATAAATTCATGCGAGTTGAGAACCTTGACCCAATGCTGGGCGATAGCTGCACGTACTTCCTTCTCTCTCTCTCTCTCTCTCTCTCTCTCTCTCTCTCTCTCCTGCTGCGGCCCCGGTGTCATTTATTATTAATTCGCGAATGAGTGATATGAGTGTGTATATGTGTGCGTTATACGTGTGTGCGTTCCGATGGGATTTTGGAGGCTGATGGATACGTTGCTTTGACGAATCGAAGGTTTGTTTGGATCAAAAGTTCTTTGAAGTTGGGATTTATTCTCACGTATAACAACATCGGCTATTATAGATCTTTCGTATTTTCGTACGATTATATACTTAAATCGTTCTTAAGATCACGTACATCAGCCACGTTTTTAATAACTTGTCAAATAAATCATTTTAAATAAATACACTACGAAAATTTCAACGAAACTCAATTATTTTTTCATGATATTTTAATTAAGTTTCGCGAGCAATGCGCGTATATATACGTTTTTTCATTACTTTTTCTCATTCCCTGCTATACAGCGGTGAGGTCTGTAACGAACCGCAGGGAATACCAAAGTTGATGGCGAGTTTTTATATACCAACAAGGTTAATACAGTCAATCAAAGAATCTCTTTTTATCCTTATCACTATAGGCTCTCGCATACACACACGTATACACTTGCTCTCGCCTCCGCGTGCGAATAATTAGTCCTGCGGGACTATTTTTGTGTATACGCAGTATAGGTGAACTGGGAATTTCAAATAGTTTACTTTCACTTTTTTACTACTATCTATATATACGTATGTCTTGGAAATAATTGTTCATGCTACATAATTTGCTACTATAACAAAAATATTCTTAAACCTATATAACATATAATTGTTATACCGCATAAAAATAATCGTGATTACATCTAACTTCACTCTACCAACGCTTACCATCGTTCGCACCAAACTACATATCTCCTCGTATACACATACACACACACACACTACACCTTTTATTTCTCCCCCGCCCGACGACAACGTACTACGCCAAAATCGACGATACACTTGCCCAATACATTCCCTCTCTCGTGTTCGATCTCCTATTTCATCGACGCTACACCAAGCAGAGACTCTCGCAAGGTTCTTTTATGGCGATCCGTGGTTACGAGCACAGGTGCGCATATACCGAGAAAACAGTGGTAAACGGCACTAATTCAATTTTCAGAAAAAATCGCCCGCCAATTATCCGCGCGTGTTTGTATCTGTGTATATACCCTTATAATGGCTTCATTTTTATCTCGTTTTTCGCACACGCGTATATACACCACATCACGTGCGTGTATAATTATACACAGAGAAGTGAAGAGAGAGAGAGAGAGAGAGATATCGCACGTGATAACTGTAATTTTCGGAATTTGCGTCATCAATGTGCGAACCACAGCCTGTCATGGCGGCTCTGTTCAGGGAGAATCGAAGGAAAAAAAATATACAAAGAGAACGGATACATACATATATATATATTATAATGTGCAATTTAAATGCGAGCGTCATGAGAGGACTTGGGGTTTGAACGATCGTGTGGTGTATTATATAGCCAGAAAATGCAGCGTCCGATTTTGGATTAATGCGCGTGACAATGTTGACCTCCCGCTTGATTCACGCTTAATTGAATATTTCGATTAAATTTGATTTTTGTATATGGATGTATCGAAGGTATACTGCAGGTCTGATTTATAAGGGATAATGCAATGTCGATTAAAATCGAGCGAGTCGTAAATCATTACGCGAGGGGGTTTCGAAAGTTTGACGTTTCTGGTTCGCTTTCTCTCCAAACAATAACAGTGCGCAGATTGTTGGCAAATCGTATCAAATCGCAAACATTAATTACAATTTACTTTTCGGTCTTATATTTCATATAACGCTACAAAAAAAAACAGGAACACTCGCCCACATGTGTAATTGTAAGTGCACGCATGAATACAAACATACAGTTATTTTATTATAGTCCTCTGACAAATGTCGCGTGTTTTGTCCCGCGCGGTTCCTAAGTCACGCGATATGTTATTGCGCATATATAGCTTTTGTATGTGGCAATGACATACCTACGTAGTATTAGGTAATACTTTTTAAGTGTATAGCACTTGAAACAACCTATCCTTAAAATTTTATACTTTACGATATACTACAATAACACGAGCGTGTAATACGTGTTGATTAATAACGTGAAAACGGGAGACTATCAGATGAATTACCCGGTAAATTTGCCATAATCACATGTAAAGTACTTGTCATTTGCATCGAATTATCCTGTTGCACCTTACGTCAAATAATTAAAGCTCCTTTTACATCGCACATCTCTCGTCTCTCCCAAATATAAATCCGTATACAAAACTTTCACCCAACACCCGAAGCCCCACAACTACGCCAGGTAACCGCAACTACCGCAGGTTACATATAATGTGATATTCAATTACACTCGGAGTGTAGATACCAACATATAATCGATTATCTCTCGCACAAACAAACAACGTTTTTTTCTCTCTCTTTCTATATATCGTTCACCTTTTGGGATCAAGGCTCGTATAGATACATATCTGTCCGTCCGTTTCGCTTATTGAAACCGTGTACGGGTTACGCAACTATGCGAATTGGGCTATATACGCAAAATGCGGGAGCGCCGGTTGAATGGGAAGTATCAAGGTTTGCTCGCCACTTGTATATAGAGATTTTTTTTTGTAGGAATGCGGGAAGGTTGAGACGAATTGTGGTTTAATTTGATTTAGTGTCTAGACAGTGTGGTTTGGTTGGTGGTATTATATTCGATACTTCAAGATGAAATAGAAAGAAAAAAAAAGAAGCTCGAGGTAACAAGTATTTGCCATTTGGTCTGAGTATTGAAAAGTCGTGAATAAAAATGAAACCACGGCTTTTGTGTGTTGTTCCCAGTGCTTTTTGAAATATACTATACTCGTGCGTAGTGCGCCTGGCTATTATATTATGGCCCATTGACGTCTATTTGGGTGTGTTGCCAATTAACATTGCTATTTGCGATTATGCAAATGCGGGCTTTGTTAAATTTTTAAATATTGGCACTTTGCGTTTTTACCGTCTGGTAAAGATTTAATTTTCAATTTTTAGTATATATTATACACGCAAACACGTGTTCTTCAAGTATCAATTAATTCGAACGTATACGTCAGAGAATTCGAAACTATAAAATTACAAATTGTTTTTAACAATATTAATATGTATACAGTTCTCTTTTCTTTGAAAAACATAAAGAGATGAAGAGCTTTTAAAACTTTGTGACGACATTCATTACCGCGCGCGACGTCCTTCAATGAACTGTGATGCACTGACGTCAGGAAGGAACTGCAACAGGTTGTAACTCTTGCGGGCTTACCTTTTCTTAAAGAAAAAAAAATAATAATAAAAAATATTCTTCCAGCTCTTTGTGTTTCCTGAAAGCATTTTGTTTGAAAGAACGGTTGTACGTTGCTTTGATTTTAAGTAGGTAGCATTACTATTTCATTTTTTTTTTACAATAACAATAAACAATATTGTTATTCGAACTTAACAAATACTTTTAATTATAAAATAAAAATAAAACATTTTCTATGAAAAATAGAGACTTATTTTTCTTATACAAAATAAACACATACCTACATTTCTTTTTTTTTATATCTGACATTTTAAATATCATTGCACATCTATAAATCACAAGTAATAATTCTGCCATTTGAGAAAAGCCCAACTTGGCCGACTCATCGCTTGCAACCTCATACTTATTACTCTGATTACCTCGCGACCATAATTCGCCATAAAACACCTCGCGATGACGCGCGTATGGACCCCGACATATACATACATCTCTCCAGCAGATAATCAGTAGTGTCTCCCGAGTTGGTTCAATCACGACTTTCTCGGCTGTTTACGACCCTTCGTTACTCACTTGCATATACACACGCGCGTGTGAGAAAACAATTTTCGGTCTGATTTTTCGTTATTCCCTTTTTCGGCGGTACCCGAGGTTGTTGTCGTCGTTGTTTTTAGGTGAAATTATTGCTGATGTCGAAAACTGCTGATGGGGCTGTGGGTTGAAGTGAAAAAGAAACGTAATATATTGGAGAACCGTGTAATTTTGTTCTAATGGGGTTATTACGGTTTGGCGAAGCGAGTAAATTAATAAAAATGGAAAACACGTGGTGCTGTGTATAAGTTTCACTTACGGTTCGGAAATTTCGTTTGTTTTGTAATGATCTTTTTTATTATTGGATATTACAATTATATTTGGTTATGTATGCTTGGGGTTTTAAACACGTAATTTAGCTGTCTTCGTTAAATTATCGTACTTTACATATATAACTCTGTCAGAGAAAAAGTACCACGAAAGATGCAGGAAAATAAGTTGTTTATAAATAACTAGTAATGCAACGTCTTGCGTTAAAAGCAACTACCAGTTTTCCATCTATTGAAAACATCTAAATAAATTATATAAAAAGATTCTGATATTTCAGTGAAAAATAGATAGTTTTAAATTCCATTTGTAAAACGAGATTTTCCCTCTTCATTTAACAATTTTTAATTCTCTTTATAACGCTTAATATTTGAAATTAGCGCCAAAATTTCACAGTATTTATTTATTATTGTATGTCATTCTATCTTCGTTCCCTTTCTTTTACCACGTAAAACAAAATTTTTAAAATAGTCCAGCAATTCAAGTGAAGTTCCACACCTTGAAAGCTCAACACAATTATGAAATCCGCAACCATACATATTTTCCAACAACGCACAATCTATACCGAACCATTTGACCAACCTCTCCATACCTTAATCTCATCTCCCCCTTTTAAAATCACTATACCTAACCCAATCCTATCACCCACCTCATCACTTACCTCTTCACCTCTCAATCCTTCCCTTCCCCTCTCAAAAGAAAAAAAAACAGACATCCATTCCAAACGGAAGCCCTCCACCAACCGCTCAGCGCTCACCGCTCGCTCGAAAAAAGCAACAGCCACAGCAGCAGCAGCAGCAGCGACTCTCGCTACGCTCAGTCAGTTCGCTCCGAAAAGCGCGCGCGTGCGTTATATCTCTGTTTCTCTCTGCGCGTGGTACGTGCGTGTGTAAATGTGTGTGGAGAGAACCGGAAGTCGCTTTTCCGCCGGTCGGGTGTTGTTGTAGTACACAGTGGTTAGGACGAATATATCGTTTGTTCGAGAGTGTGATTTGTTTTTTTTTTTTAATTATTATTCTTACTTTTCATTGTCGATGCACGAAGTGTCGTGCTGATAAAAGGACGTGAGAATTTTTCAGGAGGTGCGGGTTGTGTAAGAGGTGAGAAGCTGTGATGTTGGGGTTACCATCGTCTTCCCTTTTTCTTGTTTAGTAAAAGTAGTGAGAATAATGGCGAAGAGCCGAAGTGTGGTGGAGTAGAAGAAAAATTATTTTGGACATTTTTTTATTTGACAAAATTATCGTATCTCCCGATGGGCGTAACGTTAAATCATGAAAGACGTCACAGACACTAGCTTCCTACCCATTCAATTCAATCTTTTATAATGCATGGAGTTACGTAACTCAACATACATTCCAGCGTTAAATAAAATATTTCGCTCCTAAACCGAGCACCGCAACATATATAATAAACATACAAGTTATCTTCTTTACTCCGCACCGGCCGATAAACATACATACACACATGTACATATAGAAGCACTCGAGACAAAAGTAAAAGCCTTAACTCACTTATTGCCGGTCCTGATTAGCTCGATTAAAAGCGTAGATTCAAGGTATGCAACAATTGACTGGAAAACAATGGAACCGCGCGCGCGTGCACTACGTCAGTCGTCGCTCTCTATAACGGTATATATTAACGATTGTTATCAAACAAAACGCTCGCATTATTATAAGGAATTTATCGATCTCATCGTGTTTCCTCGTAAATCTCAATGAAACATCAAGTGTGCAGCGGTGCTAACCGTACGATGTAAACCGATTCCTGTATAGAATTGAGGCAATTTCACGGTTGGACGGTAGCCAGGCATATTATTATTATTTTTTTTTTTATTAAACGTCGCGCGGTGCGAGAGATTCTTTCAGTCGCGCATACATTCACATATCCTTTGTTTATTTTTAAAACGTGACTAACGTACATCTCGAATTACAAGCGAATGTACTCCCAGTTCTCGTGTCTCTTTTTTATCATCAAATTTCTCTCGGCCCTCTCGTCAATCGAAAAACCTTACAGTATATGTAGATAGAAAAAAAAAACGGTCCATTTGGTGAACCCGTACGCGGAAACTTTTTCAACGACGGAAGCGCGACTAGAATCTCGTTTCGTAGGTACGTACGTAGTTATGTACATACATATATATACGTGTACGTGGTGCATGAAATATGTCACATATTCGCGAGTGACGAAACGATACGCGCGGTGGAATTTAAGCGGAGGATTACAGAGCTGCTGATGTATATATGTATGTTTGGGTTTGTGTTTTTCTAAAGAAGCTTGTTTTGGTTGTGACCATTCGCGTTTTTTTTCTTTGTAGCACGTATAGAAACGGTAAACGCGAAGTTTGTTAAAATTGTCGGTATCTCTAAATGCCAATTTTTTATATTTTGAATTTTTTTTTCAAATTAAAAAAATGTACTAACAGTGTCGTAGAAGTCGATCGAAATACCTAGAAAAAACTAGATCTGACAGAATGTTAACGATACCCTAAATCATTCGCAACGCTCACTCATCGAGCAACAAAGGAACCATACATATCTGTCCTCTCGTTTTTTTTTCCGAGTCAGGAAAATTCTTTCGCTACAAAAGAATCACTTTTCTCGCTCGTCCTGATTTAATCTACCATTGTCGCCTATTCCATATTCACGAGTCCAACCGTAAATTGTTTATCCTCCGGGCACATACACACATACTACACTTCTTTCTACAAACCCACACTTTGGCTCTACAAACATTACCGTTTTTTTCACCACTCAGAAACGAAAGTACTCTTCTACCTCCAGCGTAAAAACATCCTAAACCAACACATCACCAGTTTAAACCAAGAAAGAAAAAGAAGAAAATAAAAACGTCTAATTCAAGATGGACGGACCCTCGCGCTGTCCGAAATCCTGCACGTCGCCTACGACATCGTCGTCGCCGATTTCACCAACTCATCCTACGTTGAACCTTATGGAACAATTGCTTCTCGCTAAAATGGAGAAGCACAGCATCAGTGAAGAACAGCAGCAACAGCAGTTGAACGATGGTGATGAACAGCATCAACTCCTACTGAAACCCAAGAGGCCGAGGAGTACGTTGCTGAGGACCGATTCCATGGACAGTCAGACCAGTGCCAGTACCTTCAGCTCTCTAATGTCGAACGACTCGGGATCGGGGAATCGGTACTGCAAGTGCGACGATTGTCTGCTTGGAATCGCCGACAAGTACCAGCAGAGCCAACCTGCCATTGGCCGTAAGAAGGTAATTGATGTGGATTTAGGATGATTAAGTAAAAAAGGACGTGAAAAATATAACAAACATTAAACAGTGATCGATCACGATCTACTTTAAACCGATGATAACGACCCATTTCCCAGTTTAACACAGATCACGATAGATTGCAAAAAGCTCCTGATAAAAATCCTTTTTACGAGTCTCTCCCCTCGCAGCGGATTACCAAGCGCTACTCTTAACCGGTGTTACATAAACGTCAAAACTGCCATGTAAACATAAATGAATGCTCGCCGCTGTGTTGCAGCCGCGACGATTTTAATTCCGTTGACGTCAAGTGCAGCCTCCTCCTTCTCCTCCTCCTTCTCTTCCTCTACTGTGGATTGGACTTTTTCTCGTAGATTTTCTTCGAAATAGACACACACACCGCGTATACTCGTTTTCTCCGGCATCGACGACGATCGAACAACACTCCTTGAGTAACTTTCGGCCGATTCGATACACCTTAATCTAGTTTCTATGGATGTGCAAGCGAACGTGTACACCAGCATATCCTTAAATCGCTTTGATTGCCACTAAGCAGCCGACAATTATCACTTAATTTTGTACTCTAGTTAGGGTAATTGTTAATCGTGATGGACTCGACCTTTTCTGGGTAAGATTAGGTTGCTGATTTTGAAATTTTCTAATTTAAAAAATAAAAGATCGTATGAAATTGTTAGTAATTAGATGTAATTAAATTTAAGAAATGTTAAAAGTTTATTAAAAAGTACTATAATTCCAGACTGAGACCATAATTTAGTATAGAATCAAAAAAGGAACGGTCCAAAATTCTATTACGTACAAAGTAACAAAAGGAGATAAAGCATGAAATTACCTAGATTTAATTCCACGTTTAATTGAAAAGAAAAAAATTAATCACAGTTTCTCAATCAATTCTTCGCTAACCGATGAATAGAATCTATCAAAAGAACTCGTTAATCTCATCAATTTTTTTTTTCCTCTTCGATCCGGTACATTGTCACCTCAGGCCGACTTTCACGCGGACCCCAAAAAACCCACACGACCGCAGTCCAAATTAGCCGTGCAAATCAAATTTTCCTTCGCTTCCCACGTGTGTCTCGAAATCGAAACCGAAAGAGCAGAAAAAAAACAGACAGTGTTGCGAAGTCGCCGTTAACTCTCTCGCGTAATCGTCGATCGATCACACTGGTGATCTACATCCTCTCGGTAGGTGCACGTTTTTTTTTCTTCTCTCTTGTAGTGCCACGTGCGAGCGAAGTTGCTGTTGCCGATCGTTACGACTGATTCGAATGTTGTTGGCAGAACTGAATTGGAGGAATTGAAAATATTTATGTTTTTTTTGTCATTGCGGAATTTCTACTGACTCACGTAGTATTACATATTTTTTTTTTTTTTTAATACATTTGGATGGGTTATTAAAGTTATGTTACATAGATTTCAAGTAATGATAGTTACATAGTATATAATCTGTAAAATTATATCGATAGTTAAAAAGTAATCAAGTAATATTATTTTGATATTTCGTTGCATTAAGATAAGTATAGAATTATATACGTACAATTTAACCCAACTAAACGACTATCCGACTAGGCAAAAAGTCATGTCTGATCGATGTTCACACTACTTAGGTAACCCCATGAATTGCATAGATTATAAACAAATACAAAACATATAAAAGTCTTTCATCTATGGACGCTGTTAGTTTAATTGTAAACCACAGTGGATAAAAGTATAATCAAATATATATGCACAAACTTTATTTGGATTTTACACTCAATCTCCGAACCAAAATTCAATATTGATATTTATCTAAATTTTAGAATATTCCCGTGGTTCAAAATTGAGTCTCTCACAACATTTATCTAAACCTTTGTAAATACACACAACATCACTATACTCTCTAAACACCCCAACATCCTCATCTCTCACCAATTCACACCAATCTATACAAGCCAGTCAAAAACTACATTTGCACCACTTCGTCACTCGCTTGACTGCCCCTTCGCACTCTCCACGTTCTCGCGTTGCTCAATCCCCCTGCATCAATTAGTCGCCGCTCTCGTTTCATTAGCAGAGTTGTAAGTGTATGTATGTGTGCTTATACACACGTGTCCTTGTGTAGTGTGTGTGTGTCTATGTGTCTGTCCTCGGCTGCTCGGGTGTCTTTCGGATCAAAGTTGCTTTTCGAGCGGATGGGTGATGATGTGATCGGACAGACAAATTTTGGGTCGAGTAATGGGATTGATGTATGGGGTTGTTAATTGGGATTTGAGAGCAAATTTAAACGTTGGGATAAGTCAGAGATAACGGTTAGTTGGTAATTTTTCACGTAATGCAGTCTGTTTTGTCTGTTTTTCTGAATTTTTGGTATCGAAACTTTTTTTTTATATTTTTAATGTAAAATATTCATTATTTTCGTAAATTTCTTAATATATGAATACTTAATAGGAGTTTTTGTATCGTTTATGCTTACATGTACTTACACGTAATACAGAAGAACAATCGTTAATTAAAGAAAATTTAAGATTCATAAATTTTATGTATCGCACAACTCGGTATTGTAAAAATTCCTATCATACCGAACAATCACCAAACAACAAAACCCAATCCAACCCAACCCTAACACATAGAATTCACGTATACTTTGCCACTAAACAACTTAAACCCTCCGATCGAGATACCAACTAATTGTTCATTGACTCGACGCTCACCGACGACATAATATATTTGCATTTACGTCCGAATGAGTTTGCGTATGCTGAATTTCCGTTGCCTCCGAATTGTTCACCAGCATTCAAATGCGATTATTTTTTTGTTCTTCCTTTCACCCAAGTATAATACGAATAAGCAAACAAACGTCGCTTGGTTCTCGAGATTTTTCGGCAGCCGCTTGGCTTATAAAAAGAATCGTTGGCCTAGATCCGCAGGGCATAAATCGTGCGGATGATGCGGGGGAGTGGATCTAGCTTATTATTGTAGTGGATAAAGCAAATAAATAGCAAGGAAATCGGGTCAGGTTAACGCAAAAAAATGTCTTGTGTGCTGCGGGGTTCTGGAATTTTTTAGGCGTTTCTTTGGTTTTGTTTGTAAAGAATTTAAATATTTTTGAGAATGATTCGTGATTTACGTTGTTAAATAAATTTTAAAAAAATTGACTTTTACTGTATTAAAATGATAATTTTTTTGTGTAAGTTTCATTTCTGCTCTTTGAGTTTCTCACTTTACTAGCAGAGGATTGCAATGACATTATTTTTAGCATAGATAACTAGCAATAAAGAATCAAACAAATTGCATCGAAAATAGAAAATTACCTATTTACAGACGATTAAACGGACAGGACGGCGCATTACATCCTTAATTAAACCCCATCCTAGGTTTCTCAGAAAAAATCAAAGCTCCAGCTGGGAGAAATGAAAATAATTATCCCCATGCGCACACTTACGAAAATCAGCCGCATTGCAGCGATAATTAGCGTAAATGGCGCGCGTCTATACGTAGTCGATCGAAGCAAATCGTTATGGCACGCGTGCGCTGTGTGGACGATTTTTCTTTTTTTGCTTTTGGTTTTGCTTTATTTTGGTTAATTATTGAAATAGTTGCATGATTTAAATTGGGTTGGGTTGATTTTGTGGGATTTAGTTTGCGGATCATTAAATTTGTCGACGCAAATATTTATGTAACATTTGTTAGATCGTAATAAAATTCACAAATGAAAAATGCAAAATTGTTTTATTGTATAGTTAATGAGTCTTAATTTATATTTTACTATAATAACTGATGAATAATATAGGAAATATTGTGGGGAAACGAATAGGGTATTAAAGACTTTCTTAATTTCATTATTCAATTTGATTATATTTATTATTCCGTTATACTTTTCGTTTTCTTTTATTACTTTACCTTTAATCTAAAAAAAAAACTCGTATTTTAATACTTATAAAACCTTTACAATCACTGGTCACCTAATTAATTATCACAATTCAGCGCACGCAACCTATAAAAAATCAACCAAAACTTTTTGATCGCAACAACACCGATCCACTTATCTCTACGGTCCCCCCTTGCATACCAGGATAATCTCCGTGTCCGCGCTCCGCTTTCCCACAGCGATTTCCCGGCGTTACATCACTCGCAGAATTTTTCTATACAGTTTTTTGCTCGGCGAAAAAATGCGAGGCCATGAACGTATAGCTGTATAAGAGAGAGAGAGAGAGAGAGAGAGAGAGAGAGAGAAAAAGAAAGAGCAACTATATAGCTTGCGTTCAGCTTAATTGCGCCGGGGATTTGTTTTATATATACGATTTAATCGACGTTAATGGGCGTTTTCCTCGCGGCTCGTCGTTGTGGTGTAACATGCCGCGCGGATCGACGGGAGATAAGCGGATGTGTGTGTATATATATAGGTGTGGGTTGTCTGTTACTGGAATGTATATGAAAAGGATATTACGCACAGGGAAGGAAGTCGTTTTTTTGCGAATTGTATAGGCATGAATAAAGAGTGGAAAATTGGAATTGTTCTATATATAGACATTTGAAATCCAATAATTATATGGTTTCCACTTTATGATATTAATACAGATTGATTTATTGAATAAATTTTTTATGTTTAGGTAAAAAGTTATCTGGAACTTTTTTTAACATACGTAATTAAAAATTAGAAACATATATGCGTAATATACGGAAGCCAGTTGAATTTCATTAATGATTATAATTTTTTTGTGGCAGACCTTGAATACACTTAATTACACTTAATTTTTCATTATCCACTTTTCTTATTAACTTCGAATGACTCAAACTTGCCTATAGATTTTACAATCTATTCTTACAGATTCGAAGAAAAAAAAATTGAAGACATATGTTCACACTAAATTTTTTCTTGTTTTATAAGTCATCTAGTAGATCAGGAGGAAATGTGCAACCACCTAAAGTAATTTTATGATACAGTTTTGATCGCATATCAATTTTCCTTGCTATTTTAATCAAATATTAAGTTTCGAAGACGTGACAAAATTTATAGAACAAGAAAAAAATAGTAGAAGAAAAGAACTTTATTTCAATTTTTTTCTTCATTTTTTACGCGTTTGGAATGTATGTACTTTTAAATTTTTAAATGAGATCTTATACAGAATTACATTGTTACCGACGTTTCAGTACTTTACGTTTTTCTGCGCCAATTTCGTTTCTAATTAATTCCGCGTAAGTCCTCTACTGTTCTGGCTATATTAATTTTATTCAAAAATTTATTTAATGATGAAAAATTCTTTAGTGAAATCTATAATTAATTTCAACATTGTTTCCATAGGTCGAAACACATATTTTCGTCTTTTGTATCATCTACAGAAAACGAAAAAAAAAACTCTACCGAATTCCCCATCACAATCCACAAAATCTCAGAAAAATATTTCTCACCACCTCTGCTCTACTTCTCTCAAGTTGTTCACTTCACTCACACAAGATTATCGGTCGGTATCGTATCCAAGTAACCGATCGACCGCTCACTCCAGTTCGACGCTCGCTCACTATGTGGCGCGTCGACCGTGATTGTTTGAAAATCATCATCAGCTGATCTTATGCGTATACGTATATACGCATGCACGAATTCGCACGCACTTAACGCGTCAGCACTCGTTCATTACGATGCAAAGTGTCTCTGCCGCAAAGGCCTTCCATATTCGTGTATCACTCGCTCGCTCGCGCGTAATTCGCTAATGTTACTCAATTATTTCGTAAGGCTTATCATGTGTACGTGTATCTGTTTACGCCCTCCTCACGTACTCTTCTATATTATACTTTATAAAGTTATTAAATATAAAAAATAGCGAATTGGTATCCTAAACAGTAAATAAATACTTGTACGCAAAAATAAATAATAGCACACACCATCCCGTTGCACAACACATCCCATTCACATCGTCACACCGGTTATATAGATATATAAATCACTTAAGCAAAAACTCTCTTTTTGTATACCCGCGACGAGGAAACCCTGTCGTACGGATTATACACTTACACACACGTATACATACATACAAATTGAATAACCTCAGGTATATATATATATACATTCAGCCGGCAATTATTACCCATACTTACATACGCGGGTACTTATAGAGGCGGAACCACGAGGTTTTTGTTTTGTGCGTCTGCGTGTGGGCAGCAGCGGCACGCGTGCAGGCTGTATAAGGTAGGATATAATGGTCGGTACGCGTGTGACGCGCGGATATCGTGGCGAATTTAAAATTGACGCGAACCGCGCTGCGTATAAGCCATTGATACACCGAGGAAGTATATATAGACAGGATGTTGTTGTTGTTATTGTTGCTACTGCTGTGGTATATATGTATATATGCAAGAGAGCTTTTGCTTATATATACACTGTAGCAGTGGGGATGTAAAAAAGAACACGCGAGTTCTGAGCATTGTTGCGTGGAATAAGGATCTAGATACTTTGTGTGTGTGTGGCCGTAACGGATTGGATTTTTTTTACTCTTATTTGCGAAGGATTTTTTTGTTTTGGATTGCGTAGTTGTGCGTGCGCGAGGATTGTTTTGCTAACTGTAACGACGCGTATATAGCTGTCTTTTTTTTTTATATAAAAACTTAAAGGCCATTGAGTTGGCACGTGGTTCTGTTCTGTTGAAAAGTGATTTAATGTAAACCTAAATGAATATATACGAGGTTTAAGTTAATTCGATTCTTTTATATAATATAAGTTTATGCGTCAAATGTTTTGTTGACGACCATTACGACCTCAGGTTTCATTTTTTTTTCTTTCGACCATTAATCACTCTTTTTTTTTTTGTCAAAAGCTACTTCGTACGTTCAAAAAAAAAGTGCTTTCGCTAAAAATTTATCTTACAATATAACGTCGTTTGAACTCATATACACATACGATATATGTAAATGACTATATACCAGTGCGCACGCGCGCGCGCGCGCTTTAACGCGTTTAAGTGCGCAGCATCCGACACGACCATAAATCTTCATTAATATCGTTAAGAACTTTTATGCTTGAATTGAACTTTATTGCGTCAAAAGTCCTGAATGCTTTCAGCTTTTAACTTCATTTAAACAGCGTTCGACAACGTTTGAACTTGTTAAAAACCGATGAAAGTTAATGTTCAGATAAATTTTTTGTTTACTTTCGAAAGTCAACAATATTATTGCACTTTCAAGTTTATACTATAAAAGAAACTTGCATTTTTATGCACTTGCAGCTATAGTCATTCGTTATCGATTATTTTTTTTTTTTTTAAATTAATTTCCAATTAACGCAAAACGAAAAAAAATTATTTTTGAAACAATTTAACTACCTTTTTTTTTAACTAAAATGCAACTACACACAATAAAAATAAGCCAAAATTACACTACGAAACCAATTTTAGCTACAAAATACTGTACCCGACCTTCTCTTTTTTATTCACCTAATTCTGAAAAAAACGCCTCGTACCTACACGCGTGTACGATTGTTGTCACAGCATATACCGACGCGCTGCTCTCTACGCCAAACAATTTGCGCAAGCAATTAAAAGCCCGTGCGAGGATTAGCACCAGTGTCTGTCTTCCTTGCAATTAGAGCTGACACTTAGCACTTTGGTACCCTGTTTCGGGTAGTTTTCCCACGCGTCGTGGAATATTACCGAGCGAGACAGCGCGATGAGTCGGTTCCCCAGGCCTGGTGAAGTGGAGCGGAAGTGCAGTAATGGAAGCGGATAGTTTTCTAGCGTTTTTTAATTTAACCCGCAGCGTCTAAATTTAAATATGCGCTTAATCGCGCGCGTCATATTTTCTTTTTGCGCGGTTATGCAAGTCCACGGTTTTTTTGGTAGAAAATTTTTTTATTTTATTTTGTGGAATTATGTGGTATTTAGATAACACCTATAAGTAAGAAAAGTTAATTTTAGTACTTTGTTTTAATTTATTTATCCAATTATATTTAGTCATAAATGCTTTGTAAGTTTCGAACTTCATTTTTTTTAAGAAAGGATTTTATGATTATGTTGAAATAGCCATTAAGTGGTTGGAGAAAAAGATGTCGATGAAGGGATGATGAAAGATAGTTTTATCTTATGTGTTGCTTTTGTTTGCTGCAATAATTCAACAGGTGCCCGATGAAGGTATTGGAGGATCACAAGCCTGTTCCAGTAATCTGTATGATAAGTCCTTTGTTTCGTGAAAAAAAAATTATAATTATTTTTTATTTCATATTAAAATTTTTTATCAATTTTCTTCTACTTAATTTTACATATCGTACCTTATCTTAAAGAAAATTAGACAAAATTTAATATCATTATCGCTTGTACATAAATTAGAATCAATTTTTATTATCACTCATAAATTAGAATACCAAATTTTAGTATATTTATATAAAAATATTTGTTTGCATTAAATTCCTCCGTTGATAAAGAAAGTATTAATAGTTAATAAAAACATTTCCTTTTTGCAAATATCACAGAATTTATTACGCATAAAAAAAAATATATATATGTAGCGTTTGAAAAAGAAATGTTTTATTTTTAATCTCAAAGTTAATCGAAAATTCATGTCTCGTAAGTACACGCATAAACCGCGTTAATAGCATGATTCACTCTCTCATAAAATTGAAATCAATTATTAATCGAATTTCGGTGCCCGATTCTCACTCCCCATTATTACACGTCTTTCAAAAACCTCACACATTTTACAACAATATTTCCATAAAAGCTCATATGTATAAAAATCAACGAGACAAGTTTCGCAAACGAGACTCTCGTCGCTCTTGTAAAAAAAAGAAGCAAAAGAATTACGCGAAATCAATTTTTACGCGCGTGTGCAATCGTTTTCTCGCTCACCACGGCGGCGGTCCACTTCACCGACTTTACCTTTTTCGTGCTCGCCTTTACCGTCGCCATATGTACATATATATATATATATACTTTCTCGAAAAAGAAAAAGCGCACGAAAAAAAAACTCGCTCGATGAGCATAAGTATCGGTCGTGTGTGCGTCGTTGTCGTTATACGAGATATTGACACGCGTGAAAGTGCGACTTGGTACATATGTCGAATGAAATTTATTAAACTTGAGTGACTTACACCGATATTATCAATTTATTTTCCAGCATATTATATCCTCGATTTATCGATTATTATTCAGAACGGAAACTTCAGATATCACAGCTTGCCTATATATACATCGGAGACACAAACAATTTATTGAACTCGCCTGTCTAAACACACACAGCGGCCTTACAAGCATCCACCTTTTCCGTATTTGGCTAATTATTACCGCGAAATACGGAGACAGAACAAGAGAGATAAAGAGAGAAAGAGCGCGCAACGGGATAAATTGCGCCGACAGTATAAGAGCGTGACCTCATTGCGCCGGCACGCGAAAAACGAGGAACACGTACACACGGCATTTTCTTTTCACATATACACATATATATGTATATATATACTCTACGTGTATATATACACAGACATACACAGAGAGAGAGAGAGAGTATGAGACAAATGTTTCCGTTCAATGTGCTTGTTTTCTCGAAATAAATTAGCCTTGCGCGAAAGAAGAAAGACACTCGCGGCGGCTCTCGCGCTGTAATTCGATATATACGCATATATACCTCGCTGTCATATATACATACGCGTGCGATGATATCGGTAGCAAGCACGATGGATGTAACCGATTATGCAAATTTTACGGGGGTTCTTTCGTCGTCTGATGTCTACACTGATATGTATGCGTATGTATACACCTTAAAGAATTTATAAGTGTCACATTTCTCCTCGTGCGAGACCTTTTGATAAACTTGTTAATCCGCGAGTGATCACGTCAATACGGAAAAAGTTATTGCTATAATATATACGTATACACGTATATACTTCATATATACACGCTAGGAAAAACTGGTTTTGAAAATTCAATTAAGACTTGCGTAGATATATATATCCGATATCTTGTAAGTACAATTTATGGCTATGAAAATTCACACCTTTTGCCGAATAATATTGATTTTCTTAATGGCCTTTTAAATCTCTTGAACGTGTTTATTTACTGAAACAAGTTTATGTTTCGTATATATATATATATATATATTATACCGAAGGACATTATAAATGGTTGGACGGTTGTTGATCGTTTATAGTTCTAGCATATGTTGGCTTATGCTATGAGTGTCCCAATTCTTGATTACAACTACGTACATTCGTGAGAAGATAACATGCTCCAGTTGTTGTTAATCGACTGTATTGTCAGAAAAATTGATGTCATCCGCTTGTATTTCCAATTGACGTGCACCGTTAATTAGAGGATCAATATATATTTCTTCTTTGGAATATATATACTTATTTATAACTTAGCTAATGAAAACATTGAACCCAATTAGTAATGTATCCAGATATAATTAACTACATCTTCCTTTCAAAATCTCTCTTATCAAAAACCACAAAAACATCTCCCACGAATCCCTCCAGATTATACACACGGATATATATATACCCGACAACACGATTTATTCTCGAAACCTCCATCATCATCATCGTTGTTGTCCAACGTCACACACACCCCATATTTACAAACCTGCCGGCGATAACAAAGCTTCACACTGTACGCTTTGCGAAGGCCATCATCGCGCGAGTGCACATGTCGAAAGAGCGCCAACAATCGTCGAAATTTCACCAAACAACACAAGCAAGGCGTGCGTCAGTGGTGCTAGCAACGGCACGCCTCGCGTTATACACCAGAGTTAATTATCTCTCTCTCTCTCTTGGCATGAAGCGCGCGCGGAGTTATGACGTAAATTAATATACAAGAGAGAGATCTTATCAACCGATCGAGAGGATTGGTGTATAGCAAAAAATCATGGGTATAGTGAGAGAGATACAATAGGTGTGTATAGTATTATAAGAGTGGCCTCGAACTTCGTTAAGAACGAGATACAAGTTGGCCTTAAGAGGTCTCAATGCTTGGTATCGAATACGATACGGTCAGTTTGGAGATTCTCTTAGACCCCCGGCAGAGAAGACGTTTTGGAATTAGGTCTTTATTGGAATTTTCAGATTCAACTGGTACACACTTCGTTTGAAAAAGTTACTCAAACATTTCTTAGCCAACGTGTTGTGTATATACAAAATTTTAGTCGCGAAACTTAAACATACACACATGTTGAGCAATGGTTGTCTATCTGGTAATTGCTTTACTCGTTAGACAATAGACATATTCTCGTATCCTCTCAAACTACCAAAGTCAGCATCAACATTCTGTTATCAATTCTAATTGCAGAACATCATAGCATCACACTCAATTCATCTATTTTCTATATTAATGTCAATTTTATTTTCTTTACCGTAACGAAACATCAACGCACGATGATGCGCCTCACATTCGTAGAATAATAGTATACAGCATCATCGTGTGATGCAATTTTCGTGACTGTCACCCTTATTGGAAACACTTGACGCCGATCAAGATTCATGAGAATAACCGCAATACAATATGGAACTGAAATGCGCACTTGCACGCATGCGAGTTACTGATCGGATGCACGAAAGAGAAACGTGAACATATTTACGGCAATAAAAGACGCGAACTTGAATGCATTTTATATATACGCGGATCCGTTTGATTTATCGATTAAGGGTGGTACGAAGAGAAACGTCGTAGATTTTTGCATCATTTTTCATGCGTTACATCATTGATCGTGGCGTTAAAAATATACCAATAAAAGAAAAAACTAAATTTCCTTATACACTTTATCCGCTACAAATATCCCTTAACATTTTTATACCCTAACTAATTCTTTATACAGTATTTTATAAAAGCTCTATCAAACCTAGCAATCTTAAAATACACGCAACAACTGACCTAATCATCAATCCTACCACCTCGTTTACAAATTTTCCATTTGTTCCTTTCATATCTCACATTACCCTAACCACACCTCCTCCTGAAAATTCACATCGTATAAGATCACTATATATCTACTCTTTCTCCAATGACGCGCGGTTCGAAAGGAAACCAGAGCGCGCGCGCGCGTGAGATGCACGACGTCAATGCTAATCCAGTCCCGGTCGACTAAGCGCGCATTGAAATTTATGCTAAATCCCGATTATCGGTCCCAGCTTATATACAGATATATACGCGTATATATAGATAGAAGTAAGTTTGATGGGTCAGTATATGGTTGGAAACTTTTTACTTTAACTAGGTTGTTTTGATCAAGAATTGTACCGAAACACGCATTTGGTCGTTTCCATTTTTCTGATCTATAATAAACTGCGAAAAAAACAAATATAGACTTCCTCTGTCAGGAAGTAATTTCAGGTGTTTATGCCTCTTATCGCAATGTACGTTGAAAATCTTATCAGAAAATCAACGTGAGCCACTTCTTTTTCTTCCTCTCAATTTATACCAGCGCACTTAATACCTATAGTAAAGATAAAATGCATCTCTCGATTTTGCATCACGCACATAAATAGTAAACAAGGATATTATATGTATATTATTAACCAGATATCATATATATAGATATCGGTATATTTACAAAAAGATAACAAAGATAAACGTTGTCGTGTGTTGTACCAACAAATGCAACGTGACGACTCTCTTGCAAAAACGTCATCGCCGACCAAACCACAACTACCGCATTTTCCGAGCCCTCCCCAATCACACGTATATATATATATACACATATCATGTCAGCGATTATTTTCCAAACATAGAAATACGAATTCCAATTCAATTATCCTCCCTCCACTTTCTAGCTGCATACGTGCGCTAATCCGCATCGACTCTATTCTGTCTGTTCGCATAAGTTGCCGTCGTCGTCGGTGGTCATATCATATAGTAGAAAATCACCAGGAAGCCGAGGAGACATGCAAATTATCCTCGAATTGAAACTGCGGCCGATATGAAATCGCGCAGTAGAGCACGTTGCCGACGCATGCGCTCCACGCACGTTGTTATAACGTCTGCTACGATACGATATGTGTGTGATGATGATGATCTGTTTGAATGAAGCGAATACATATATATATATATATATGGATGTGTGTTTAGGTTTGACGAGGTGATGAGACGGGGTCTTTTGTTAGTTTGGACGAAGCGGAATCGTTGTAAAAGGTTTGTTTGAACGAGTGTCTATGTGTATATATATATATATATATATACACGTGTTGAAGTTTGAAGTGTTGGAATTTCAAGATTTGAAATACGTTTCGTTTGATATTTTAAACTAAGTGGTTTAAATATAGGTTCAATTTAGTACTTGTTAAAATCATTTCACTCTATTGCAGCGCTAGACGATCAGATACCGAAAATTTACTTTACCTTCGCTCTCTCTCTATACATATAGATTCTTGAATTTCAATTTTTCTCCATCGACTTTATTGATACTCCTCCGCACATCAAAGTGTATCCGATTGTCTTTCATCATAATCAACAAGTGCAACAGACTGCAATAATTCCCCTCCCTCATTACCAAGCATGACAACCCACATATTTCCTCGAGTACAACAGTCCACTATTCTTCGTATAGCAAACAACGCCACTGCTGTCTATATCCTCCTCTTCTCTACGCAATTAAACAAAAAAAAAAAGAAGAAGGCAGTCAATGTGGTTCTATATTAAGCCATCGTAATAACGATCTACTAAGAAGAAGAAGCAGCAGCAACAGCGCAGCTCTGTATATGAAAAAGTAATGACGCCGTGCGATGCGAGGCGAGGAGCCAAATAAACATAAAGCGATAAAGCACGCGATAAGAAGAAGAGCGTTATGCCGTTGCTGCTGCTGTTGCTGCTGCTGCTTATGTGCGCGAACGCGTTCTTCTTCTTTTTTCTTTACGTAATCGTGTAGTACTTTACTGGAACCAAGACGCGCGTGGGTGTATCGATAGGATTTTTTCTTTTTTTTTTAATACGAGGTGTATTATGATTTATAATGCGGTAAGGTGGAGGATCGATTGTTCGTAATGATATATAGATATTGAAATTTTCGATGTACTAGCGAAGGTCAATCGGGATTATGGTAATTGGTAATAAAATAAATTTCCATTCATCAGTAAGAAATTTCTTCTTCTTTTTTTTCGATATCAATGAACTCGAAACGACTGTTATACTCTATAGTTCTTTCGATAACGCTGATTTATATGCCACGCGCTGGTTATCTATATTTATACAAAATTCACGAGTCTTTTAATGAACGTCTTGAATTAAACTATATTCACACAGCAAACACATTTCCAAAAGTACAGAAAAAAATTACAAACGACATGCCTGCGCGACGCGCGATTCCCAATTAGAAACAAAGAATATCTTCGTACGAGGAAACGAAAGACTCTCGGAAATCGTATCGTTAAAATCCATTTCTCGCTGTGTACGTTTACAAAACAATCCTCCTCGTTGTGTGTGTGTTTACTCGTTGCTGCCACAGCAGCAGTATAGCACTGTATTATACATTTGTCAATGCCCCGGATTCTTTGACGTCAGAGAACGATGAAAGAGAGAGAGAGACGCGGCAATTCTCCTTGGAAATAAAAGAAGAAGAAGAAGAAGAAAAAAGAGTGTCGAATCTACCAAGTGTGATAATAGGTGTTGATTGCGCGCGAAAATGTGTCAGTCGCTCGTTGCGTGTGTGTGAGAGAGAGAGAAAGAGAATAAAGCTGTGTCAATATAATTGCTCCCTCCGGGATGATGATTTTAATGACCATTGCGCTTGATCGTTGAGCAAGGATGTTTCTCTCTATCTCTCTCTCTTCTTTCGTTCTCTTTGACGATTGTCTAGATTAATATGATAAAAGAGGTTGGGAATTTTGGAATTTTTGAAATATTTTTTTTTTCTAGAATGAATAATCTTCCCAGTCATCAAAAACCCAACCTATGATCCAGCCGCAATCCTCGTGTATACTCTCAAACCGTATAAACCCGCCAAAACATCGTGGCACAGATAACAAACTTTCCAATCCCTCTCTAATATCACCTAACCTTTGGTAACAATTTCAACACGCGGAAAAAAAATCATCCAAAAGGCACGTTTTATCACTTCCTCGTATGTATATATAGGTATATATATAATAACGATCGCGGTTTCTCGTCTCACGAATGACAATGAGCGTAAAGTACGCAGCGACACACGTGTGAAAGTTTACGTCGCCGTTTAGTCATTGATACTCACGCGGATATATGTGTGATGTTATTCTTTTTCTTCTTCTTAACTTCACGGGCATATACTGTTTATCAAGCGCATATAGCTTGGAAATAGGGTTTAGCTATACAACGTGTTCTCTAATTGTATGTTTTACTCAACGGGATCGGGTAGAGCGCGAAATTTTAACGAAAAAGGGTGT